>JAIWND010000051.1:0-136242 GCA_025330725.1 Chlamydoabsidia padenii | reverse complement strand
GAGATATGTTGTGAAGGACGACTGTATGGATGGTGATGTAGGTGGTATTGTTTGGTAAGCAAATTAGCACCAAAAGTAACCATTCGAACAGATACAAGATGAATCGTCAAAGCTGTTGTCTTCGTTATTATTTGGGCCACCGATTTACCCTAACATATAGGAAGAGAGAGAGAGAGAGAGAGAGGTATCAGTATCAGAGTCTTGGTGAAGTTGTTAACCCAAAAGAGAAAGGACCATTTTACAGCATCTCCTCTTTTCCCCCCCCCCTGTTATTTGATTGCTTTACCGTTTCCCCTAGTTTGTCCATCACCAGTGCGTAGCCCATACACAAAGAGTTAGCATGTATCAATTCTACCTAAACATGAAGAAAGACGAAGAGAGAAGCAAAAGTATTAGTATCAAAGTCTTGAAGGGTGCAGACAGTATAACATTACCATCGCCTTTCCCTCCGTTAGAGATTCATCGCCATTAGTAAAACATACCCCAGTACCACAGGGTCAGTTGCTTCGTCACCTCATTCGTTCATCTTCGTCTATCCGTTCCCAACCATCGTGAGTTTCATATTTGTGCTAAAGTTGGGTATTCGTTGTCAGTGGTGATAGTTGGTGAATAAAAGTTGATGACTTGCTCGTAATCAGTAGTTTATCAATCCATCGTCAATGATACAGTACAGTAATAATGCCATGTTGAAGGTGAGTAAATAAGAGGAAAAAGAGAAAGGAGGGAAGAAGAAGAAGAAGATTAAAAGTGGCAGGACGCCTTTAAAAAACAAAATCTTATATTTCAGAAAGTCCACCTTGGTGAACTTTTTTTTTTGTCTCTCTTTTATTTTATTTTTGCTTTCAAACACCGCTTTTTGAACATGAATCTTTCTTCCTCCCGTCTGCAAAGGACAGGTAAAAGTCATCACAAGTCTGGACTGACCGACACAAAATACTTGGTACAACGACTATTATGTAAAGTTTGCTGGAAATAGGCTAAGGAATGCTCATGGTTACTTTTGTCATGAGGATCACTTGTCCATTAAGGCAGTAGAGCACTCCCTAGATTCAAGGCGAGAGTAAGCGGGTTTTCAAATAAGTTTGGTCTTGTGTGTCAATTTTTCATTCTGCAACTTTTTTTTTTTACAAAAGTCAGGGTAAAACGATCTTGAGGCTATACTGCTCCATACAGTGGACTTGGTACATTAGCCATTATGTAAAGTTTGTTGGAAATAGGCTATAATGTCTACATCGCCACTTTAATCATTAGCATCGCTTGTTCATTAAGCTAGTAGAGTCCTCTCAAGATTCAAGGCGAGAGTAAGCGGGTTTTCAAATAAGTTTGGTCTTGTGTGTCAATTTTCATTCTGCAACTTTTTTTTTACAAAAGTCAGGCTAAAACAATCTTAAGGCTGTATTGCTCCATACAGAGGACTTGATACAATGGTCATTATGTAAACTTTGTTGGAAATAGGTTAAGGAATGCTCATTGCCACTTTTGTCATTAGCATCACTTGTTCATTAAGCCAGTAGAGCCCTCTTAAGAGCCAAGGCGAGAGTAAGCGGGTTTTGAATCAAGTTTAGTCTTGTGTGTCAATTTTTCATACAAAAGTCAGGGTAAAACAATCTTGAGGCTGTATTGCTCCATACAGTGGACTTGGTACAATGTCCATTATGTAAACTTTGTTGGAAATAAGCTAAGGAATGCACCTGGCCACTTTTGTCATTAGCATCGCTTGTTCATTAAGCTAGTAGAGCACTCTTAAGATTCCATGCGAGGGTAAGCGGGTTTTGAATTAAGTTTGGTCTTGTGTGTCAATTTTTCATTCTGCAACTTTTTTTTTGCAAAAGCCAGGGTAAAACAATCTTGAGGCTGTATTACTCCATACAGTGGACTTGGTATATTGGTCATTATGTAAATTTTGTTGGAAATAGGCTATAATATCTACATCGTCACTTTAATCATTAGCATCACTTGTCCGTTAAGGCAGTAGAGCCTTTCCAAATCTTAGTGAGGCAGGCGGGATCTGAAAAAGTACGAAAAGGAACCAGACTTCTTTTTTTTTTTTTTTTCTTGCAAAGAACAGGTAAAAGTCATCGCAAGTCTGAACTGACCTACACAAGGGTCTTGCTACATTGGTCATTATGTAAGTTTTGTTGGAAATAGGCTATAATGTCCACATCGCCACTTTAATCATTAGCATCCGCGGACAATTGGATCAAATAGAGCTCTTACCAAAATCCCGTGCGCCTGGCAATTCCCCAATGGTGATCAAATCATGTTCCGGGCCAAAAGTAACGAACTATCAAAATGGATTTGATGTGGATCCTTCCAATACCATTTGGAGACATCCCTGAAGGGGAACGATTCCACTTTTTTCATGTTTTCCCTTGTGGACCGTTTTCGCAAAGAGCGGGTTTCAAACCCCGCGTACCCTATGGTTCCTTGTAAGAGCTCTACCGTCTCAATGGACAATGGATGCTCGTCAATAAATGGGCCATGAGCATCGCTTAGCCTATTTACAACAAACTTTACATAGAACACCAAGCGCCAAGTCCCTTGTATGGAGCTGTACAGGCTTGGAGCCTTGTTTTTTTTTTCTTTTTCTTTGTACCTCCCGTGTCTAAAAAAGGAGAGTATCAGGTCTCATCTCGTTATCAAACCAATGCCAATAAACCGAGTGTGTACTTTTATGATGTATTCTCAGTAAAAAGTCAAGATTTCAGGCACTCATTTCAATCGAACCAAGTTTAAGGTCATATGTACCTGTCATTCCTTTTCCATTGACAATGCGAAAGGCTTTTGCCCTCCAACCACCTGCCCAGATGTCTTGTAGTTTATAAAATACTATGTCAACAGTTTTGTCGAATTGTGGTAGTGCATCAAGTTGTGGTAAAGGAAAAAGTGTCAAAAGAAAGACTTGCCCGTTAGCGTCGGAATTTGAATATCTGGCAAGTGTAAAAAGAGGGGGGCGATGTTTTCTTAATTCTTTTTTCTTCTTTGTCTACTCTTCACCACTTTTTTTTCTTCTTCTTCTTGTTATTATTTGACACAGATACTTTACAACTACTCCTCTTGATCCTGACTCTTCTCTAACTTGACATCTCCCTTCTCTTCGTTCTGGCTAATTCAATACGACGACCTGCAATTATCATTTACAAACTGATGGTACTTTACAAGATCACTAAACATAATACCTCCATCTCGTAACTTTTACAACTTGGTGAACCTACTAACAACATACTGGGTGACAATGGAATGACGAATGCATGATGAATAAACAACGAAAGCCAAGGATGGATTGACGGCGAAACGTACTTGACGAATGGAATGCAACAATCATCCCGACTTTTTAATTTGTTATACCGCAAATGTTGCTTGCAATTTATGACCTCTCGCCAACAACCATTTCCTTTTGGAAAATCTGAAAAACGGCTTCGATGGTTCCGACAACAAAACTTGATAATCCTTCTTTGGTGGTGAACAAGACAAATCCTATCATACATCGTCATAAAGGTAATTATCAACAAACAACTCTGACGGCAATGAATGGCACGACCTTATGCAAACAACTCCTCGATTAAATAGATAGGCATAGATATCCAAAATGCAACATTATCGAGTTATGGGGGGGTATTGAACACGAAACCAGGAACTGGACTATGGTCGCTTAGTGCTATGGATTACCTTACAAGACAAACAGCTGAACAAGTTGAAATAAATAGTGTGGAATAAAGGATGATAACTTGGTACCAAACGAAATAGTGGCTGACACTATCAATAGGCTTAGATTAGATTAGTAAAGATTAGTTTATTCTTTGTGGGGAATACAATCATTATAATAAAGCTATAATAGACAATTTATTTTTTTACTCAAAAATACGATATTGAATAATGTGTGCATTTAGGTATGTTGGTTGACTTGAAGAAGGGGTAATCTAGAAAAAGGTGGATGAATCAATTATATCAACTATAACAGTCATGCATGAAATGAAAAAAGAAAACTTGGCCTCGAGTGTGAGTAGCGGAGCTGGTATTTCACATTTATAAACCGCCAAGACGAATAATTTTCTTTTTTTCTTGCCAAAATATTGTATCATGGTGATAACACTCTCTATTGCTTGGATGCAAAAGTAATGTATCTAATATCAACTTCTTTGTTTTAATATTATATGGATGAAGGGTAAAACTTCGACTTGCGACATTGAACCAGCTTTGATTGAAAAAATCAAACAATTCAGATTCCAAAAGTTCAGCTCCAAGAATGCTGCTTTTGTGTGTAAGTTAACCCTAAATGTTGTCTCAAACTTTCCTAACTAACTCTTTAATCTATCCATCTTAATATAGTGAAAATCAACAAGAACTCTTTGAAAATTGAAGAAGATGAAGTTTATGACAAGATATCCTTGGAAGACTTGGTCGAAGGTTAATATACCCTGCTGTATATATGTATCTTCTTTACCCACTAACCTTACTTATACTATTATAGAACTTCCCGAAAACACACCTCGATATATCATCCTCAGTTACGAAGTAAGTGAATATATATATATATATATAAGGACTTGGTAATGCTGACAATCGGCTTTTTTTTTTTTTTAAAAAAAAACTGGATTGGCTTTAATGTAGTTGAAGCACAAAGATGGACGTGTTAACTTCCCATTATTGTTTATTTATTGGTCACCATCTACTGCCAAAGCCGAACTTCACATGTTATACACTTCTGCCAAAGGTGATCTTCAACAAACAATCGATGTGATGAGGGTAAGTGGGAAAAAAATATGATTGATGTGTGTATAATGTAACTAACTGCCCTTCTTGTATTAGGATTTTGAAATACGTGAACCGGAAACCCTGACTGATGACTATTTGATTAAGCAGTTGATGTAGTTTGTGTAGCAATAGCATATCATCCCATTCCAAAACTGCCATTTTAAACATAATAAACAATATCTTTATTATACAATATCTTTATGTTATCTATACTATGTGTTGTTTCATTTGGGTTCATATGGTTTATGGGTAAAGAAATAAACCAATAGAATGCATTGATTTTGCACATTTAAATCCCGAGTCCAGAATTTTTTTCTTCTTCTCTCTTTCTCTCTTTCTCTCTTTCCAACGTAATGAAGATCAAAAATACCAGGGCGGCACTCATCAGTAATTATGAAGTCTTTGATCTTGTCAATGAAAGAATCAACTATCAAAAGCAAATACAATTGTCGTTGTCCAACGTAGACTATCCTGAACACCTACGTACGATTCAATTTGAAGTAAGTATTAATGATCAATCAACCTAATGAATATATTAACACTTATATTTGGGGGGGGGGACAAAGTTGGTAGAATATATGAAAGGAACACCTACTAGTACACAAACACAAGATCAAGTAAAGAACTTTTTACAACAAATGGATCGCTATTCGCTCACTTTGGGTGAAAAAGTGCAGGTGTTGAATCTACGACCGAAAAGTGCTGTGGAAATTTATTTGGTAAGACAAAGTATAGGATGAAAAACAACTAAACTCACCTTTTTTATGTTATGATGATAGCTGATAGAAGAATGTGAAGAACGGTTTAGTGAAGAAGATTTGGATAACATACTGGAAATTGTTTCGACTACTTTACCTCGACCCGACGATTACGAAGGTGGAGATGAAGATATGGAAACCTAATCACCTACATACTAGTTTAGAATATCCTTTTAGGTATAGTCCATCGACTTTCCCCGTATTGTATTTGTTTGATTCATCTTAGATACTCTTAATGATATTAATATACAATAAAATGGTAATCACTGGTTTATGATGTTTATATAAACTCTTCTTGGCTGGAAAATGGATCACTCCAAGTATACAGTGAATGGTATGCATGACTTCTTTATTTTAAAACATACTGGGAAGGTTGGCTCATGCCGATCCTTTTTTTTTTTTTTACAGGCGGCGGGTTTTTAAAAGGAGGTCAAGTAAAAAAAAAAAAAAAAAAGATCTGCCAAAATGAAGGGCGGTGGTCTTTGATGAACAGATAAAGTTGGTCTAACATACATTGATAAAGTTCGTAAACATGATGATAAAAGAACATTACTATAACGGAACGTTTCATTGTACGAGCAATCAAGTCATTGTGGATGGGGAAAAGATCAGCGACGCGCTCAATGTATATCCCATTTGACTTAAAAATCATAAAATGTAGACGATTCGCCAGTATAATCAAACTGTTCTTTTTAGGCAGTGAGTGGTGTTCGTCTATAAACCAGGCACATAGATGGATGATCATACATGGCGTGTAATATCGGGATTTGAAAATGAAAAAAAGAAAACCTCGTCACTTTTTTTTTTTGTTTTAAAATGTACTCAAACACGATCACAGCCTTCTTTTCTCGCTCTTTTCCACAAAAACATATCCCTTGAACTAATGCGAACTACATTATTTGTTGCCGGTTTTGGCTCAAGAACACGGGCAAGAGATCTTGCTTATGAATTCGAAAGGTAATTATAACGAAAAGGAAAACAAGGATGGATGTTGATTTGGGTCAGGGAGGTTTGATACACTTCTGGTAAACGTGTGAACTAGCAAGTGTGCCATTAAAAAGGGAATGGTTATAGGGGGGTATAGATTGTGTGTTGCTCCACAGCGGATGGGTGGAGTACTTACTGTGTATTATATTTACTCTTTTTTTGTTATCCACGACAGCTAACGATCCTATTTTATACCTCTCTTTACGCATTTAACACCTCATAAACGACCAACAAACACAATCAATATATTCAATACAGATATGGACGACTCGTGCGATGTGACATTCCAGCCCCCAAGAGCTTCTCTGCGAAACCGTAAGCAACCATCCACAACAATAACAACAACAACACGAACAACAACAACAACAACAAAACCCCAATCGAAACCACCATACTAACAACAATCCTTTTTGACAGCTATGCTTTTGTAGAGTTCGAAGATCCTCGTGATGCTGAAGATTCCTTTAACGAAATGCACGGACGACGTATTGACGGTTATACAATCAGTGTCCAGGTAAATTATAAACAACAATACATGGATGATATTATAGGATGACTAAGCTCTTCCCCCCCTCCCCCCCTTTTTTTTATTGATCATAGTGGGCAAGGAACGCACCAAGCTCATCATGGCGTTTTGACCGATCTCCTCGACGACGTCCTCGATCACCTAGTCCTCGAGGCATGCCACCTCATCCCTCGTTCGGTCGTAGCAGAAGTCAATCACCTTATGGCGGCAACGGCGGGGGCGGTAGAACTCCTCCACTTGTGCATGGTGGCGGATATCCAGGTGGCGGTCATCATCATCCACCTCCACCTCATCATCACCATCATCACCATCACCATCCACACCCTCATCATTATCATCATCCACCTCCTCCACGAAGCGGCCACCATTCTCCTCCACCTCATCGAGGTCGATCTCCTCCTTTACCACCACTTCATGGACGTGATGATCGATCTCGTTCACCACCACCTGGACGACATTCTGATGATTATTCTTACCCTCCAACCAGTTCTGGCCGTCCATCATCCATCGAACGACGCTCATCTCGGTCTCCTTCGCCACCAGCAGTACATCATTATCGTGGTGCTCCATCTTCTCGATCTCCTTCACCCCAAAGACGGTCAATCTCACCAAGAAGATCTCGTAGTCCGGATCAATAGGTTATTTACTCCATCATTCTTAGTATAAGCTTTTATATTTTATTTTAGAGTACCTTTTATCTGGATTTGGATGATACTTGATGATGCATTTAACGTAGTTTACCTTATATGATTACTTTTTTACCCCAACACACCTCCTCTTCCCCCAAAACACCCCCACATATACACATAAAAGAATAAAAATGGTTTTGATTTGTTTATTGATATAAAATGTCTACAGTTTATTGAATAATATAATATGGGATGGTGTGTGAATTGTATATAGGTGTATGGATATTAATCTATAGAGTTAAAAAAAAAAAAAGCGTGGGCTAAAAAGAAGTTAGATTCACTATCGTCCTTGTTGTTAGACTTACCGTTCAACTATGGCTTTTTCCCGGATTGTTGTTCTGACAGTTTGAGGTATTGCTTTTGTCGTTCATCCAAAACACGTCTCTTGTTGAAATATTCGACCTACATTACAATAAAAAAGGTATGAGATTGGTGTGTCAGGCAGTAATTATCAAAACATACCCAACTAGCCATACAAGCATCTTCATAGTGTTTCTTCTTTTCAAGACAAGAGGGAGCCCTATCAGGTTGTTTCTCCACAATGACAGGATCTAGTACGGTGAGTTGATCCAGGCAAGCAAAATATTCATCCCGCAGTTTCCAACATTTCTTTCGTTCTTCGCGTGTAGGTGGTTTTTCCGGCGCTGTCATGTTCGAAATTTGGGAAGAAAAAAGAAAAACAAACGGGGGAAAAAAAAAATAAAAGCTAGTCAAATCTCCTCCACTTGGTTTGCATTTCAAATCCCGATAGTTCCTTTTTTCATGCATGGACGTAAAGTAAAAGGTTACTATGGTAAAGGCAACATGTGATATATCATCGATGAGTGGAAGCAATGAGGATAAGTATAGTCTGAATGTGATGAATATCAAATACGATTTTTATGTAAACCACATATTCAAATACTTGTGATTAGACAAAGAGTTAATAATAATGTTTTATTGTGTAAGATGTTTGAAAAAGTTTCATACTATAACTAAAAGTAAAACAATACTTAATCAAAGTGTGTATACCTATCATTTAGTAATATATATATATATATATATATATATAATTATCCTGGTAATTGCCAATCACCCTTGAACAAACACATATAATATGACCAGACTTGAGTGTACGTAACAATGATGTTTCCGATATTGTTGTTGTTATTAAGTATTAAACAGGTTTGTTGTCCCGTCATTGTATAATTGTTGTCCTAGGTCCAAGATTCTTCTTTTGGTCCTTGATTCCATGTGTTCCATAATCCATCTTGTTGTCTAATGCATAACTAGACGTTATTGTAAGTAGTAATGCTGCTTCCTATATAGCCGTTGTTGTTTTTGGAAAGTAAACAGGTTCGGTTGTCCTAGGTACAAGATTTCTTCCTTTAATCATTGATTCCGTGAGTGCGATATTCCATCTTGTTGTTCAAATTATTACTTGGACTTTTTTGCAAGTATTACCGCTTCCCATGTTGTCGTTGTCCTTGTCGTTAGATAGTAAACCAATATAGTGTCTTGTCAAAGTAGAAGGATTATCCTAGGTGCAAAAAGCCTTTCTTTGGTGTTTGATTCTATGCATGCCGTAATCCATCTTGTTGTCGCAAGTACGTACCTTCTACTGTCGTTAAATGGTATTGCCGTACATTGTCCAGTAGTTGGTATGGAATAATAAAGGAGGATTAAAGTGAGAGACTTGGGATTAATGTAAAGGAAAGAGAAAAGGAAAAAGAAAAGGAAAAAATTCACAAGCGGGGGGGGGTTCTGAATTTATCTCGTAAAACGGGATTTGAAAATGTCTTTCTTTTTTTGGACAGCTCTGTCATGATATTTGGTTGTTATTTTTTATTACATACTAATTTATATAGGTATATGAAGACTACAATTAAGATTAATAAATAGTATGCGTGTATGCATTGATTCCTTTAAACAGAAAAGAAAGTATGAGAATAAAACGGTGAAGGATGTTGAAAATGCATGAATTTAACGATGATACGAAGGGTTTTCTTCAAACTCTTCAGGATTCTTTTCTGAGTAAGTAGAAGATGAATCCCGACTGACAGGTAAAACTTCTTGTTTAGCTTTTTGACCATTTAGCACCCATTTCTTGAGGATTTCCACTTCAAGATTACCGAGGATCAATTGTTCAACATGGTACAAAAGAAGCGGGGTTGATAAAACTCCGATGGTACCTGGATCACCGTTTTGATACAAAACGTTGATCAATGGTACACCCATCGCTACTGTCTTTGTAGAAGCACAGTACTATAAGATAAGAAGAAGAAAAAAAGGTGAGTATGTCTGGGGGTGGAGATTAACAATCAATATCATTCTTACCATGACAGCCACAGTATCTTCTCTCGAGTATCGTAATCGTTTGACCCAATCAGGGGTATTGATAAACCGAGGGAGTGGTAGTCGAGCCAGGGCAAGACTGAATAAGGAGAAACTAATATAAAAGATAGCGTTTATCACGGCGATGATTACAATATCTTTAGCGGTAACGGCAGAAAAGGATCCCGAATAGACTGCATCAGAAAAGACGGACCATACCATAATTAAAAGAGCGACACTGGAAACATCAGATAATCGACATTTTTCCTTGATCACAGCAACCTTTTCGGTGAATACCCATTGGATGGCTTGACCTACCACTAAAGGAACCAGTACAGTCAAACCCAGTTGTTTCAAAACTGAGGCAAAGTCGACCATACCACCTACTTGACTAGCACTTTCATCTTCTGGTGTAGCATCTAAAAGTGGCCCTTGAAATGTGGATACCAATGCTGGAGAAACGAAAATACCTAGGAAAAGAACACGAGTTACTATAAATCTTCTTCGTTGATCTTTTTCTCTCTCCCTCTTACCAAGTACGTTGCCAAGGGCGGCATTCATTAATGCTAACAATAACAAAAAAGAATGAGTTAGAGCAGAATTTCCTTTAAGAGTCGATTTCTTTCTAAAGTACCTGAGGCTTCATTTCCCTTTGCGTTTTTAGTCATTACCACATTTGAGGAGACAGTTGTCGGAGTACTTGCAGCAATTACTACACCAATCAAAAGTAGGGAGCTCAAAGGAACATGTGCTTTAAATAAGAGCAAGACCAATCCAAACACAAAAAAGGGGATCAATACCAAATTAACCACTTGAATCAAAAAGTGTAGTCTAACTCGTAATATAGTTTGTGCTAGGATCTTTGTTCGTAATGATAAACCAGATATTAAAAAGATGACAATGACAGCCCCTGAATTCATGCACAAAAAAATCATTAAAACCCCGTCAATTCAAATGCAAATCCCGCTTACCCCATTTGATAGACCATTCAGCATGGACATATCCACCTTTTCTTGCAACATCAGGAAATTGTGAAGCCAGTATAATAGCAATTGCAAGACCAAGTAAAAACCAGTACTTTTTGAATAAGGCTTTCGCTCGGACCTTGAACCGAGTCTTCCGACTTTGTGGTTGTTCAGTACCGTGGTTGTTATTATTGTCAGGGTGTTGGATCGACATTGATCGGGATGACTGATGGTCATGGATTTGGGAAGTAGATGATTTCTCTGAAAAAGATAAAGGTCGTTTTCTATCTTCATCATCACTATCACCATGAGTGGTAGTAGCCTCACTTGCAAAGGAGGTATTAGACTGTAGTTTAGATTCGTTCATCATCAGCTTTAGTACGCTAAAAAATAAAGAAGGAGATGAATTTCTGGTTTTCTTTTCTTTCAGCATTCAAAAAAGAACAAAAGAGTAAAAGAAAGAGTAAAAGAAAGGGAAGGAAAAAAAAAGTAATGACTTTAGGGAGTCAAGCGGGAAAGGAGTGTATTACCTGTTCAATTGTGAAATTGATGAGATTAAGAAAAAAGAGCGAAAAAGAAGGAAAGAAGAAGAAAAGAGGCGGCGCTTTTTAGTCTTTATGGATTGTCAAAGGGGGGATCACTAAAATAAGGGGGGAAGAGACTTACAGTTCAGTAGGGAGATCTTTTTTTCTTTTTCGCAAAAGGAGAAGTACCATATTGTATCATATTATATATTGTACGTTTGCGAGAGGGGGGGGAGGTAGAAAGTACAACATAAAACGATTGTTTAGTCTAACAATTAAGTTTTTTATTTTTTTTTTCCTTACTTATGATCACTAAATATGTTATATGACAATTACACTTTTGTATCATAGTAAATGAATTCTTCAATCTTTCTCTTTTTTTTTTTTTTTTTGAACTAGCTTCATACAAAAGGAGAATATCAACTCAAGGGATTGTTTTGAGAAAGTTACACACTTGATATATCGACCACTTTGTCTTGCATTTAACATTCATGCAAAGAATGCATGGACGAGCAATTCCGCTCTCAATTTCAGATCCCGCCCTGATCTGGCAAAAAAAAAAAGTATGTTTCGGGAAAGTTCTTTAGGGAAAAGACTATCCATCATTGTCAATGGACATTTCTCCTTTATGGGCGATCTCGGATAATCCTTTCTGTTCGAGACTATAGCACACCATACTTTGATCATATATGATTTGTAATATAATTCTGTTAACCATCTTTTCTATGTATTAATGACGGTATATGTCGACTTGTTCATTAGCAATAGTCTTCGTAATATATTGATATATATATATATCAAACGTTTTCAATTGGGAAAAAACAAGTATGCGGCGAAGAAGATAGTCGGAAGATCTACATGGTTATCATGAGAAATAGGGTTACTATTTTTAGCCCTTTTAGCCACACCCCACACAACTTTCACATTTCTCGGGACCATATATATTGGTAAGGATGATATTGATTGCCTTTTTCTTACTCATCTTCTGTGTTCTTATCAATCAAAGTCCGTGACGAAATAAAGGATCATGATGACGGTGGCTTCTTGAAACAAACAACAACGGCAACCCAATTAATCCATGTGTCCGCCTGGATCATCTCAACTGTCAGGAAATTCTATACCATATTTGAATCCCGACTGTTGTACTGTACAGTACAGTGCAGCACATAGACATGCTTCTCCCCCCCCTCTCTCTCAATCTTTCTTTTTTATATATATAATATAAAATAGGGACTCTTTTTTTTTTATTATTAAAGACTTCTTTTCAGACGGAAGGGATACATCAAGAATCAAGAAAGGGGGGTACAGAAAGATAAAAGACAAAAAAGGGGGGATCTACTAATGTTCTCCTCCTCATATTTGACCAAAAAAGTCTAAATCTATTGCAGCCTGTTGATATCATTGAGACTTTTTTTGCATGA
Organism: Chlamydoabsidia padenii; assembly: GCA_025330725.1. Taxonomy (NCBI): domain Eukaryota; kingdom Fungi; phylum Mucoromycota; class Mucoromycetes; order Mucorales; family Cunninghamellaceae; genus Chlamydoabsidia; species Chlamydoabsidia padenii. The sequence continues at coordinate 123,304 of JAIWND010000051.1, read as the reverse complement.
AATGTACTTTCATAATCATGGTATTGCATCCAGGGTGGATACGAAGAATGAAAGGGGTTCAAGTCTATAGCCTAACACATGGGATATTTTTGGTGATGATAGACATGAGAGCTTCATGGCGAAGATTACACAGATCATTATCGGCGCTTGAAATCGCAACGCCGATTTCTAGTTCGTTTTGCATGAAGATTACCCAAACATGCTATTGATCTATGTATCCATGTATGTATAAACAAAACAGGAACTTTTATGCGATCGGCTCTTTGTCTTACATGTGATCAAGAGGTTGGGCTTTATTATGGTTTGATATCCCCGTTCATCATCCTCCCTTTTTCCCTTCAGTGAACCGGAATGCCCTCAAACTCAATTCAGCATGAAGAAGTATGTCGTCAACACCCGAATTACATACATGTTTTTTCAAAAAAAAAAAAAAAAAAAAAAAAAGGTGAAGCACAGAAAAGTGTCTTGATTCAAAGTACTGTGGGATTTCACAAATTGATCATATTTTTTTTGTTTGTAATCGACCAGATTCGAATTCCGCCCGATGCTCTCAGACTAAATTTTTCTCTCCCATTTTCTCTCCCCCTCCTTTCCTTCTATTCTTCTTTTAAAAATTCATGTTTGACAGCATCCAACAACAGCGGCAATCCCTTCCAACTTTCGAATATAAACATGATCTGATCGATGCCATCCGTGAACATAGCATTCTAGTTATTATTGGTGAAACGGGCTCAGGCAAAACAACACAGATTCCTCAATACATTCTAGAAGGACTCGACGTTGGTCGAATTGGTGTGACTCAACCAAGGTAAGTGATTCAACGTTATTATCATTGTTTCGCCAATTAATTATATTCTATTTTACTTGATCAATAGACGAATTGCAGCTATCACAGGTTTGTATATATCTAATTGTGAAATCGGGCCATCCATCCACTAACCAATACTCTCTCTCTTTATTTTTTTATTTTTTATTTTTATTTTTTTATATTCAAACTATTATAATCCCTTAGTGGCCAAACGAGTCAGCGAAGAACAAGGCGTGAAACTTGGAACCAAAGTTGGATATACAATACGTTTTGATGACTGCACTAATCAAGACACACGACTGAAATACATGACGGATGGTGTCTTACTTCGCGAAGCCACACTGGATCCTACCTTGATGCAATACTCTGTGGTGATCATTGACGAAGCTCATGAACGCACTCTGGAAACCGATGTCCTTCTTGGCTTACTGAAACAAACTCATCGACTACGACCGGACCTCAAGATTTTAATCATGTCAGCCACACTCCAGGTTGAAAAATTCTCAGACTTTTTTGATGGGTGTCCTCTCTTTATGATCCCTGGTCGAACCTTCCCAGTGCAAACCATCTATGTGCCTGAAGCGAAGAAGATCTCGGCTTTGCAATCTTGCTTTGTGGATATGGCGGTGGATACAACGTGGCATATACATACACTTCACAACAACAACAACAACAACAACAACAACGATGACGGTGAAGGTGGCATCTTGGTGTTTTTAACAGGGCAACATGATATTGAACGCGCTTGCAAAATGCTCAAGGACTTGGATAAAGGCTCATCAAGAAAACCCAACGTACGTCTTCCTCGACTTGATATCTATCCATTATATGCAAGTCTTGAAACATGGGATCAAAAGGCTGTGTTTGCTCCTGCACCTCGTGGAACAAGAAAAGTGGTATTAGCTACTAATGTGGCTCAGGTAAGAAAAAAAAAAAAAAAAGAATAAGGAATCTACAGGAACTCTTTTTTCTTATTGTAACTCTTTTTATCTTATAATTATAGACATCAGTTACGATTCCAGATATTCGGTATGTGGTGGATGCAGGGTTTGTCAAGGAAAAATCACATGATACAACGACTGGTATGGATGCTTTATTGGTGACGGAAATCAGTCAAGCAACAGCGATTCAACGTGCAGGGCGGGCGGGCAGAACAGGACCGGGCAAGGTGTATCGACTCTACAAGGAAGAAAGCTTTGAAGCCATGCGTGCCAATAGTATCCCCGAAATCCAGCGCAGCAGTCTCCTCAGCACAATACTCGGTCTCAAGAAACGTGGGATTGTGGATGTCTTGCATTTTCCCTTTTTGGATCCACCTGACTCTTCTCTGGTCAAGACAGCACTGAAACATTTGTATTTACTGGGGGCGATCGACGAGGTAGGCCAATTAACTCCTTTGGGTGATCAGATGAGTGGCTTTCCGCTCTCTCCCTTTTTATCTCGCGTGTTGGTGGCCTCGGCATTGTCCTTTCATTGCAGCTATCAAGTCGTCACGATTGCAAGTCTGTTGGCTGGTGAAATGGATCTCTTCAAAACGCCTTCTCCCCGTAACCGTCAAGGTAAATCACTGACAAAAGACGAAATGGACGCAGCCAGGGTGGACGCAGAAGAATGCAAACTCCGATTTGCTCATCACAGTGGCGATCATCTAACCTATCTCAACGTATGGAATGCATGGCGGCGATATCGGGATGATCGGACCAAGCAACGACAATGGTGTAACGACAATTATATTCAGGGCAAAGTCTTAGAAACAGCACTGCGGGTACGGGAACAACTTGTACAGGTGATGGATAAATTGGATCTACCACTCACTCATGCACCAACGGTAAAAAGACAACAAAAGAAGCGGCGCAAGGACAACAACAGTGACAATGACAATGACGAAGACCAAGTGGATGCTATACCCATTCTGAAATCATTCTTGACTGGTTACTTTAGTAATATTGCCAACAAATCACTTAATCGCCACATCTTTTCTCATTATTCACCCGACAAACATTTACTAAAGGATGACGACAGTGCGTCCTCGTTGAATAGACGGTACGATGGTAACAGCAGCAGTGGTGATCATACAACGGGGTCATTGGTAGCACTCCACCTCCATCCTCTTTGCTCCTTCTCGGATATGCTAGATCAACATAGAATACGATACAGAGACTTGGATTGGGTGATGTACATGCATGTAACCTATACCAACAAAGCCGTGATGTCCGGGGTCAGTAAAATTGTCTGGGACTGGGTTAAGGAAAGTGATGGATTGATACGACTACAAAGATTGCCAAAAACAAGATTAAATGGTGAAGATCGACCTGATGTGGAAGAAATGGAAAACGAACAAGTCTCGGTGGATCATCAAGAAACCATCCTTTTACAGCAACAACAACAGGTAGATAACCAGAAACGACGGGCTGAAGAAATAGAACAAATTCGCCAAAGGGCACTCTCTAGACGTAGATTACAGTAGATCCCCCTCCCCCTTTTTTTTAATAATGTATTGTATAATAAAAGTTGCTGATGGATTTTTATTTTTATTTTTTTTGGAACAACTCTGGGTTATGTAATTATGCTGCTGGGCAATGACGTTAATCAGTGATCATATCATAATTGTACGCGATCTTTTTTTTTTTTTTTTTTTTTTTTTCTCGAAAGGTTTATAGCTGTCTTTGGGTGCTGGTCTTAAGGAGAAGAAACGAGGGTAATGAAGAATAAGGAGACTATATGTTAACTACCACGTTGTGGTCATCACATCTTTTTCTTTTTAAAGAGTATTAGAAGAACAAATTCGACATACCACTTCCTTACCCCACGATCCTTTGTTTTCTTTTTCGTCACACCTCACCTCTCGACGTGACAGAGGGTAAGCGGGGGTTCAAAATACAATATTCATGCAGATTGACCAAACAAAACTGATTTTCTTTTTTGACAATGTACGTCTGCAAAATGTGCCTTGACCAAGTTATTGAGGTTAAAAGTTGAGCCAAATGATAATATTGATGTATAGTATATTGGGATTTACCGGTGCGAGATCCTTTTCGATCTTTTCCCTCTTGCTCATAAGTGATGCTGGGTTTCCAACTCAGATTTGTAATTGTTTTGATTTTGAAAAATGCTAGAATCCTATTTTGTAAAACTTCATATTTCGTTACTTGGTGATCGTGCCCAATATGGCTGTCATGTCCCACATACAGTCTTTCCGAAGCTACTTGTTTTCTTTTTTTTTGAATTGACGGCCAAGGAGTTGTCGAGAACCAGATTTCATTTTCAGATCCCGTCTGTCTCGAAAGGGCTCTACTCGCTCCAATTGTCAACAGATGCTAATGATTAAAGTGGCGATGTAGACATTATAGCATATTTACAACACAAGTCACCGCAAAAGCCAAGCTCCAAGACCCTTGTGTCAGTATGTTCAGGCTTGCAATGACTTTGACCTTTTCTTTGCGACTAGACGGAAAGAAGCTTCAATTTCAAACGCCGAATACCGAAATTCTATTGGCGGACCCATTGACGGGATATGAAAGTTTGAAAACAAATCTTCTTCTTTTTTGCATAAATCGGGATTTAAAATCGTCAAAGCACTCCAGATACATATAACGACCCTCCAGTATGTGGACATCGTCGCAGGATTAAGTCAAATCTACCAGCCACTTATTTATTTAATTAAAATATCATCAACTCTATCAATAAAATGGGATAGAATAAATATCAAGAGAGTAAAACCTAATGTGAGGGGGGGGGGACAATTACACTATTCCTAAATCTGATTTAAAGTAGCCAACTGTTTCCGCCAAGTCGGCCAAGACGTCCACCAATGACTTTCGGAAAGCCACCAAATCTGTTTCAGAAGAATGGCGATGAGAGGAGAGGGTAAATACAATTTGGTCTTGTTTGACCTCATAGAAAACACCATAACCATTATCCACCACCGGCCCATAACGATAATAAGATCCAGATGGACTAGGAACAGTGGAAGTGGACAGTACCCAGGATTGAGACAAATCATAGATTGGATCTTGAAAAATGGCGGCGTTTTCCGATCGTGCTTCTTCAGGTGTCATTTGATGGTACAGGCCAAATAAATGAGCATCTATACCTTGCCCTATTAAAAAGATGAGGTTAGTCAATACACATCATATCCATTTTCCCCACTTTTATTTACCATTGTTCGATGCTATTGTATTTTCCCGGTGACTAGCCAAAGCTTTCATAAAATAATCCATTTTGATGCCAATCTAAAAGGAGAGGGGAAAGTGAGAAGTTGTCATATTGCAAATGAAGATTAATATTACTTACCGGTGTATCCTTTTCATCCCAGATCTTGGTAAAAGCAACAGAGTGTTCAGAGCATGTACGAATGATGTCCGTACGACCTGTCAGAAAGCGACAAGTGGAAGAAGCTTCATAGGTAGGACAAGGATGACCATGAAGACGGTAATAAGCCAATTGGATTACCATTTGTACCCAACCATCAGGACTAATCTTTTTCGACTTTATAAAATTGGAGCCATAATCATTAAATAAAAGGGTTCCGCAATCTAGATCATCTATTAGTTTTTTGGCGTTTGCTTCTGCAGATTGTAAAGCATTCTTGATGGTGGTCGTATCACTGGATGTCCATTTCAAAAGTCGAGGAGGGCTGAGAGGAAGATTCAAAGAGTCATTTTCAACAACAGGTTCCCTATTAGTTATCATTATCATTAGTACACTTCTTTTATTATTATTATTATTACTATCATTAGTTACTTACATTTTAGTGATTCCATCAACGTAGTAAGTTTGTAGTAAAGCATCCAACAAAGAATGTTCCATGTTCATACCAGCAGATCCTTTTGTATCCACGATGACTTGAATAGATTTATCAAACCATCTGTTATATCCACCTTGACCATGAGCATAATTGAGATGTAATGTATCCAAATCTTGTAATGGCGCATAGTTATCCAGGCATAAAACAAACAACGAGGTATCAATAAGATTCAAGTTATAAGCATTGTCAGGGTTTGTTTCTAAACAAGCCCGAATCTAATGATATTATCGTGTTATTAGTCATCAGTCAATAGTCTGGTTGTTCCTTTTACATTTGCCCAAGTATCACGTTTTTCAGTTGTGAATAATCCTATTGGTAATTGATGTTGTGTTTCTGGAGTTGTTTCGATTTGATCTACCAACTGATATAGCTGCCTACATACAAAAAGAAAACGTTAATAGGGAAAGTATACATATATATAAGATACTTACTTCTTTATTGCTTCAACCGAGACATGATCACCATTCATGACTTGCACAGAGAAGAGTTGGTTTTTATAAGTCGCAGTGATATGATTGGCGGAAGCTGGGTGTTGAGAGACAGATTTATCAACAGGCGAACCAGGAATCCGGCTAGAACCATAAATGTTCTTCAATTGCTGCATACAAAGTGGACCAGAGGAAGTAAAAAGGGGTTCGATTTGTTCACTAATTGATAGAACACAAAACAGATTGAGTGAATACAGCAGTGAGATAATGTCCTCTATTTATTACCTGTTGATTCGGTTAGAGTAGTTGACCATATTAGCCACAAGATGTGCAGCAAGATCAAGTTGTAAGGGGGTAGCACAATTACCAACACCATGTGTTGTTGCCAAGTCTTGATTATGGAGGGATTTGAATGGTAACCAATAATTAATGTAAGCCAAAGTAGAAGACCGGTCCGCCAAGTAAGCCTTGTCCCTCCAGAGTTGATACAACCAAGAATATCCCTTTTTTGCCTCTTGATCCTTTAAACGATGGAGCCTAGCTTGAAGTTCCATTCCAAACCTGCCATGAGTGAATTGGTCAATAGTTGCACACGCACGTTGGTGGTCGTCTTTGTTGAGAAGAGGAATTAGACTTTGTTTGTAACGTTCGCCAGTAGTTTTGAGTTCAGGAAAGGGTAATGGTGGTAATAGTTTTTGATTCGCAAATGTTTTAAAGTGTGGATTACTGGAAAGTAGAAGAGGGAAGAGGGTAAAAAAAAAATCAAGTATTTCAACCCCCGAACGCCCTTACTTCACAAATCGACTAGGCTTTATCAGAGCAACCATGTAGTAGCCAAAGAACGTAAGAGGGAATGATCAAGTAAGACTTGAGAGTATTTATACATAACCGTCGGATGATATTAGAATGACTGTATTTACACAAGTTGTATGCCAGTTTCTTGCCGAATATGCGAATTTAGCCGATATTGTATGTATGTCGCTTCTTTATCTACAAGAATGACATGTATACAATTGACAGTAAAGCGGATCAAACATTATTCACCATTATACATTCCCCACAGTCCACCAATAATATGTAAGACCAGATCATGTTTATTTTTATTGATCAAACTACAAACTAAGTGATTATAACAACTAGAGGGGGAGAGTAGATAGATGTATACCTAATCCTTCTTGGTTTCCTTTTCTTCATCAGTAGACTTCTTGAGATCAGCATTAATCTTCTGGGCTTCTTCAAACTTTTCCTTGAATAAGTTGGCGTTTTCAGAGTTGGCGAATCGGATGGCTAAAGTTTCAGGTTTGGCTTCACCACCATCAGATACATCGGCAGCCACATTCCACACCCAGGATCGATCAGAGCCAACATTAGGAGACAAGGTCATGTCATTGTTCACATAATGGTTAGCACACACCTTCAAAGTTTTATCACGGCGCATCAATAAACGCACCTTCTTGGTTTCCTTGTGTTGTAAAAACTTGACATCCCCAGTACCTCGTTCCTTCCATTCCTTCAATTGTTTGTCGTAACGGAAGAGTTTGGCACGCCTAGAATAGCATAACATAGCATAGAATAGAATAGAATAGAATAGGATTAAAAGTATATTAGTATCATGGTCAATGTTGCATAAACACAATAGTTTACTACTACTACTACCACTTACATTTTGAATAAAGCATCTTCTTCTTCTTCCAAGGTCTTGACTTCAACTTCGCTTAATTGGATAACAGGTTCAAAGTGGACATCAGGAGCTTGTTCAACTTCTTCCTATATCAAAAGTAAGCAGGTTAGCAAAATACAGTTCCATGGATGACTTGGTAAATGGGACACGTAATCATTATCTGAGAGTGAATCAGTACAAAACCCCAATTCCATTTTTTCGATAAATAATGATTCATCCATCCATCCATTTAATAATCCATTCATCGTTAATCGATACATACCTTTTCTTCTTGCACGATCTTTTTTTCTTCGGTATCGGCCATTTCGTTTTAGTTCCAGGTATAGTAAGTGAAAGAGGAGCGAAAGAAAGAAGACTCAAATTAAAATTGATTAAATCGCCGCTAGTATTAGAAATCCCGACAAAAAAGGAACCCTCATGTTTCACATAACTTTTTTATTTCCCTGGATATCATTTAATACAACTAATGTAATGTAGTTTTATCTTATAAAGACAATATTGATTTACCATCTGACATATAAAATATATATTTTGTTCATGATCACCATCATATAAGCCCAAGCTCATTGATTGCTCCTGCTGGACAATGCTATCCAGTATGGTTACCCATTCGAGACTAGACGATACAGTTATGGCGATGATGATTACAACACTTTATTCCTTTGAAGAAAGCAGGAGTGTGACAAATGCCATTCCTTTTACTCTTTTCAACGTTTCCTTCATATCGGACAGATTTACCCACCATCTTTTATCCTTTTGTGTTTTTGCATCCCCGCCGTTTATGCATGCTTTGCATTTTACACCTCCGACCATCCCTAAAAAAAAAACAGAAAAAAAACGGTTTCCGACACCACATCAGCATTAGACAAACAGCAATCAAGTCAATCCATCTTGATACAGTTCCATTGTCACTCTATCCCACATCCACAAAGACAAACAACCCATAAAGACATAAATTCTTTCCAAAATAGTGATTCATTTTATTTTCAAGTAAGGGGAAAAAGAAAAAAAGATGTTCTCTATATATAAAAATAAACAAAATCCAATAACAATGACTACTAGTGAATTTTAAAAAATGATAAGAGGAAGTGTGTAATGATGAGCTATACAATGTGTGATTTGTTTTTGATCAATAGAGATTAACAAAAAAAGATGTTGGAAGATGATGGTTCCCCCATTTAACGGCGTTGAGAGTAGACGTGAGAGAAGGCACGGGTAGCAGCACGCTTCAACTTGGCTTGAGCACTCTTGATGTCATCGACGGTGGTTTCTTCAGAGATTTCCATGAATTCCATAGCTTCGGCCAAAGCAGTTTCGATAGCTTCACGGTCACCACGACGGAGCTTCATGTTGACGTTGGGGTCAGACACGTTGTTTTCGACTTGGTAGACATAAGATTCGAGGTCTTGCTTGGCTTGGACAACAGCTTCACGCTTCTTGTCAGTATCGGCGTTCTTTTCGGCATCTTCCACCATACGTTCGATATCAGCAGCAGACAAACGAGTGGAGTTGGAGATGGTGACATCAGCCTTGCGACCAGTAGTCTTGTCTTGAGCAGTGACCTTCAAGATACCGTTAGCATCCAAATCAAAAGTACACAACAATTCAGGGGTACCACGAGGAGCAGGGACGAGACCAGACAAAGAGAATTCACCCAACATGTTGTTTTCCTTGGTCAAGAGACGTTCACCTTCGTAAACAGGGAAAGTGACAGTGGTTTGGTTGTCGGAAGCAGTGGTGAAGACCTTGGACTTTTGACAAGGGATAGGAGAGTTACGGGGCACAACAACGGCCATGATACCACCTTGCATTTCAACACCGAGAGAGAGAGGGACAACATCCAACAAGAGAAGATCTTGGGTCTTTTCGTTACCGGCTTGGTTAGTGAGGACAGCAGCTTGGACGGCAGCACCATAGGCAACAGCTTCATCAGGGTTGATAGACTTGTTCAATTCCTTACCGTTGAAGAGATCTTGGAGGAGAGATTGGATCTTGGGAATACGAGTGGAGCCACCAACGAGGACGACTTCATCAACGTTCTTCTTGTCAACCTTGGCATCCTTCAAGACACGTTCGACAGGTTCAACAGTGTTGTTGAAGGCAACAGAGTTGATTTCTTCAAACTTGGCACGAGTGATGTTGGATTGGAAGTCAATACCTTCAAAGAGAGAGTCAACTTCAACAGTGGTTTGAGTCAAAGAAGACAAGGTACGCTTCGCACGTTCAGAGGCAGATCGGAGACGACGGAGGGCACGAGCATCACCAGTGATATCCTTCTTGTGCTTGCGCTTGATTTCTTGCACAAAGTGGTTGACCAAGGTAGAATCGAAATCTTCACCACCCAAGTGAGTGTTACCAGCAGTAGCCTTGACAGCAAAGACACCACCAGAGATAGTCAAGAGAGACACATCGAAGGTACCACCACCCAAATCGAAGATGAGGACGTTACGTTCCTTCTTGTCGTTAGCATCCAAACCGTAAGCAATGGCTATAAAATAAGATTAGAAGAAAAGTCATTAATATACATTGTAAGATCAGATCGGGTTAGTTTTTTTTTTTTTCCTTTTCTTACCAGCAGCAGTAGGTTCGTTGATGATACGGAGGACTTCGAGACCAGCAATGGCACCAGCATCCTTGGTAGCTTGACGTTGACCTAACATCAAAAAAAAAAAAGATTTTAGTTACTTGGTAATCCTACCCCATCATATTCCCCTTGTTTTCATATCATTATATCAATACTTACTGTCGTTGAAGTAAGCAGGGACAGTGACAACGGCCTTGGAGACCTTCTTGCCGAGCTTGGCTTCAGCAATTTCCTTCATCTTGATCAACACCATAGAAGAGATTTCTATTATAGATTAACAAAAGAATGATGAATTAATAAACTATTATCCCACCCTATGACGATCATTGATATCTTATTCATCTTGTTACCTTGGGGAGAATAAGTCTTGGTGGCACCTTCGAATTCAACTTGAATGTAAGGGTTTTCGTTTTGGTCAACGACGGTGAAGGGCCAGCTCTTCATGTCAGCCTTAACTTCGGGATCATCGAAACGACGACCGATAAGACGCTTGGCATCGAAGACAGTGTTCCTATTCAAATGAAAGAAAAAAAAAGTATTAGAATGAGTATCAAACGCAATGACAGTTAGGTAAGAGAGAGATTACTTACTTGGGGTTCATGGCAGCTTGGTTCTTGGCAGCATCACCGATCAAACGTTCGCTGTCAGAGAAAGCAACGTAAGAAGGAGTGGTACGGTTACCTTGTTCGTTAGCAATGATTTCAACACGTTCGGATTCCCAGACACCAACACAGGAGTAGCTATAATAGAGAATGAGGCAAGTTAGTAAAAAGTGTCACCCCCTTCTTTTTTTCTGGTTATATTCATTTGGAACATAATACTTTACGTAGTACCCAAATCGATACCAATAGCACCTTCGTATTCAGCAGACATGATTGATAGACGTTTATTAAAAAACTTTTAAAGAAGGGGAAAAGGAAAGAACAATTGGTTTGGGCACTTTAACCGACTCATTTAAAGGAAAAAATTTTTATGGGTGGCTTTGGTTTTCGGTGTCGGGTGTTAAACAAATCAAAAGCTTACCCAATCGCATGTCTGCATGATTTTTCTTTGATGAACAAATCTGTCATCTAAAGAGCATTTGGGAAATGGTGATTGATGATGACAATGAAATTGTTGCCTTTTCTTCATTTTTTTTTCTGATCATGCATCGTAGAACATGATTGAATTGAATAGGTCTTCTCAACAAAAAAAAAAAAAAAAAAAAAAATCATACCCCGCGGATCTGACTTTTGGGAAGGTACCTTCCACTGATGGCTTGTTTAAGACGGAGGAGGGGGGAAGAATAAAGTGATCAAGGTACCAATGATTATGCCCTCATATACATATAAAACTCATACAGGAATCAATCAACATGGACCCGTAAATTTGTGCTTATGATAAGCCATGTCACTTGTACCCTTCAGTCCACATGGAAAAGGGCAACCAGATGGGAGGAAAAATCAAATTTCAAATGCCGCCATCTGGTCTTCTCAACTCCCAATTTTCCTTCCTCTTGTATTTCCTCTCTCTCTCTCTCTCTCTCTCTCTCTCTCTTTCTTTGTAACCTCATACATAATATAATAAAAAGAAAAATGTCTAGCAAAGTCCAAAAGATTATGGTACAACCCATCGTAAGTATACTCACCCAATAAGACAAGATTCACTTTATCATCTTTATAGTAGACTAACTTGGATTATTTGTCATAGAATCTGATTTTTAGATATTTGCAAAACGTACGTTAGGTGTTGATACAATGTAGGATGAGGTGGGGTGGACAACGGTTGACTAACTTGATACTTTATACTTCTCTTATAATAGAAATCTCGGGTACAAATCTGGTTGTTTGAAAAGTCGGATATGAGAATCGAAGGACAAATCATCGTAAGTAACCAACCAACAAGACGTGTAAAGGGGGAGGGGGGACAAACAGACATTGGACTCACCTTTTTTTTTTTTTTTTGTTAACTTGATAGGGTTTTGACGAATTCATGAACCTGGTACTTGATCAAGCGGAAGAAGTATTGACTAAAGAACAAATCAGACGCTCTGTTGGTAAGTAAACTTCTTTGTATATGATCAAATATGGACCCACTAAACATACCCTTTTTATTTATGGGTGGATATAGGTCGTATTATGCTACGAGGTGATAATATCACTTTGATTCAAGCTGTAAATAGTACTTAGATTATCCCATCTTTTTACCCCTCCCTCCTCTCCTTGTTGTCACATATCACACCTCCCCGCATTAGTTTTATATACTCCACCCTTGTTTTTGAATTGACCAATAAAAAACCAACTATTGACTTTAACAATGATTTATTTGATAAATGTAGACTTTTGGGAATCCATCATGGGAGGGATCAAACGAGTGATCTATTAAATATCAAAAAGACAAGGCGGTTGATCCAGTTTTATATTCTTTATTGATAATAATGGGTCAAAAAGATATGTAACTATATACATTCATACACTAGGTTTACAAGGGATCCGAGTTATGAATCAAAGTAGCCACATCGCGCCTATAAATAAAAAGTGACATAAGTGACAAGATCAAAAAGTGAGTCCCATCATTATACTTTACCTTTTGATAGCAGAGATATGAATGCCAACATCGATGTCCTTGCTATTCTTCTTGGTATCCACTTCTTTGCAATAAGTTTGTATGACATCCGACATATCCACCTGTGTATTGTTCCATTTGAAATCTAATATATAATATAAATGATCATTCATTAGTCGCCTTTTCTACATTCTCAATTTAACTTACGATCATGGAAATCCAGTCCTAATAAAAAGTAGTTTAGATAAAGTGAGCCAGGTTGGTCGAGAACATCCGTGTTATCCAGGGGTAATCCTTTCCGTAACAAGTATTTTTCGTGTTGTGATTTATAAGATATACGCGATTTGTAGGATTTGGTAAATGGACGAACAAGTGAAACTTCTTCGATTGAGTTCACAAGTTCCACCAATCGTGGTAGATAATTCGCCATTCTTCTTGACCTATATATGAAGAGTATGATTAGTAAATATAAAAAGTAAAATACACTTTTTTTTAAAAAAAATAAAAATAAAAAAGATGATTCTTACCAGATTTCATGACTTTTAAAGGTATCACAGCTGACGGTGACCTTTAAAAAGTTTTTGTAAGATCTAATGATGTGAAGAAGTTTAAAGATCATATCCATCTTGTCCCTTGGGTCAGTAAAGTCGTCGCATTGAAGGATTTGTCGAACCCGTTGTAGTTCATTGGTGATAACAGTGAGAGTACAGTTGTTGACGAAGGGTGCAGCACTTGAAACTGGATAGCATGGAGTGACAATGGGTAACAGCGAGTACTTGAAGGTATCCTTTTTTTTTTTTTTTAAGGTATAAAAGATATTTGTTATTAGTATCGACACATTTTTTATATCTTTTCCCATCCTTTACTTACCAGCATTTCAATAGAATGTACTTCATCTGGTGATGGACCAAGAGAGATAGGTATAGATTTTGTGAGTATAACTGGATCAGGCCAGTTCCAAGTTGACCACATACAAAAAAATGAATTCAGCAATGTCGAGAATGATATGGTTTGTTCCGATGGTGATGATGATGGTGAGGATAATGATGATGATAATAATAATAATGATGATGATGATGATGATGGTGATGGTGAAGGTGATGGTGAAGGTGATGATGATCTTCCATTTATGGCAAGCGTATCTGATGTAGAAGACCATACCGGTGATGATGACAATAATAATGAATCATTTGATGATGCTACTGTTGATGATGCTGTTGGTGATGCTACTGTTAATGATGATCTTGATGATGATGATGTTGAAACCGAGGATGAAGATAACATGTCATGAGGTGAATGAGTTTGATATGCAGATGATTGAGTATGTTCAAGTGATAAATGAGGGATATGATTTCGTTTTTCAAGGTAAGTCTTCACCAACAAGATAGTCCAAGCACCACCACTTAAAAACCCCATAGGTTTTCCATATAAACACCGTTGATTCGCCCAGTGTTTGACACATTGTAATACTAAACGGAATACAGGTAGGTCACTTGGGTAGACATGTTTCAAAATGAATTGAGATACGCGTGGCCCTATATACAGATATAGTAATAAAAAGGTTAGCATAAAAGAAGTATTTGGTATTCCAGGTTTTTACCATCCATGCTTGTAAGACACAAGTTATCTAATCCTTTCAAGTATGAATCATCCAAAAGATCAATATCGGTTGGGACAGTTTCTATTTGCAGTCGGACAAACGAGATATCAATCTACCGTATATATATATAGAGAGAGAGGGAGACAGAGCATCAGTAATTATTATCCTAGTTGATCAAATTGTTCTAGTACTTACGTGAATAGAGTCCACGACACATTTGATGATAGGTACGTTAGCACGGGCTATAAGCTATTTCCATATAAAACAAAAAGATGTTGTGATTAGTGACCGAGTTATTACAAGTTATCCCAGTTATATTACCTCCACTTCGCAGATAGTAGGTTGTCTTTTCAATGATCTGGGGAAGAATTCATAAAAGTCACGTCTTCTAACTGATATAGGAGCCAACAAGACTAGATCAATATCACCACCCGAAGTATGCCCCCCAAGACTAAAAGACCCAAAAGGTACCAGTTGACATTCGTGGTCATCACGCATGGTGTTGTTTTCCTTGGCACATTGTCGAATGAAGGAAGGAATAAGCGACCGAAGTAAAACCAGTACTTCATCACTATCAAACAAACAAACGAAAAAAACAATAAGATAAACATACAATAGCCTTTTTAATGTTTACCGTTTCTTTAGCTCTGCTGGTCCTTCAATGATATTGTTTTCTAGTAGATAGTTTCTCCATTCAATAGAGGACATGATTTCGTGATTGTCACACCGCCAACGGGCATAAACTTGAAGTGGGGAAGAAGAAGAAAAGGAAAATTAGGGGATCGAGACTGGTTTACTAAAGAAAAAAAAAAAAAAAAAAAAAAAAAAAAAAAAAAAAAAAAAAAAAAACGGCGTTTGAATTTTCTTTTTTCCCATTCAGGAGGAAAGCTTATTTCACTCATGTATAATACGTTTGAATCATGTCTTAATATGATGACATTATACATAGTCTGTGAACTATATAATGTGGTAAAACAGATCTACATACTATATGTTATGTTCAACTTTTTCACCAATAGCTTGACTGCCATGTGAGTTGGGGAGCAACAGGATCTGTAATTTTACAACTCTACAGTATGAGACCACTTGAATCATACATATATAACCAACACAAAATGTTTGATTTCGAGCAAGATACAATATCATGCATACTCTACAGTATGTATGTATGTACCAATAATTATGATTGGTATTCCCAGCCTCAATTTGAAGTAGCCATGTCCAATATAGGCATTCATGCATATTCAAACCCCGGTACGGGTTTCGGTCGAAGAGGATAAATCCGCGAAAAAAGTGAAAGTCACACGCTGAAATAATGATTCAATTTTTTGTTTTTTTTTTGGTTCCCCCTTTCACTTCACTTCCCTAACTTTTACTCCCCTCTTTTTTCTTCTTCTAAATACTCAATCAACAATGACGAAAACACCTACAAATGACGAAATTAAGTACGGTTTCATTGAACGGTACGTCCCTAGCTATAATGGTGAACCGTTTGTGATGACCTTTGGCAATGAAGATGAATTCACTTACTGGATGGAAAACGAGGTGAAAAATCATGGTGTTTTTATAGGTCGTAAGACATATGTCCCACGTACCAATCAAGGCGCCCCAAAGCAAGTCAAGGAAACAAGATACTACCTTTGTGATCGCCATGAAGCCCCTCGCGAAGCACAACAAAAGCCTGTCGCTGAAGCTGGACCCTCAAAGCGACGTCGAACTGTCAAAAAGGCGTCAAAAGGTGTTGGATGTCCTGCTCAAATTACGAAGAAGCTCTTCAATAATGGCAATATTGAGGTGGCCTACAATTGGATCCATCTCAACCACGATCCCACCGATTTGGATGAAATAGCAACAGAAGGCCTAGATCCAACTATCAAGGCATGGCTTACTAGTAAGGTACAACACAACAAGATGAATTGGTCTTCAATTAGTACACTTCTTCGTTACACTGAAGATGAGATGGATGCTTTAGTAAGTTTCGGAAAAAAACACACCCAGAGACCAACTAATTATTAACTTATTCTTTTTATAATATCCATAGGAAGGTGAAATCGAAGAAAAGGGACGATTTCCGATTGCCATGACTATCAACTATCGGGCAGTCCAAAACTTGGTGCAGTCCATTATTAACAAGCAATCAAGAAAAGATCCCTATGATGGCAAAAGTGTCCGTCTTTGGCTCGACTTCTTATCTGGTGAAAGGGGCTACTCTACTTTATACAAGGTCCATCCTGATGGTGGTCCATTTTTGGTATCGTGGGTCTCTCCTTGGCAGAAAAAGGTACGTAAAACACTGAAGCAATAAAAAGGACTACTAAACTTCATACTGACCACCTCGTTATGTCGAGTTTTTTTTTTTTAACATCATAGATTTTGGAAAATGCTTCGGAATGGTGCATAGATTCGACTCACAAAACGTGTAAGTCATTCATCGACAAAACTGATTGCTACCTTTACACCATTGTTGTTATAAATCGGACGACTAAAAAGGGTGTCCCTGTCTGCTTCTTTATCACCAGTATGGAAGTGATCCCTGTGCTGTCCGAATGGCTTGCTTGGGTGAAATCGAACACTAATGGTTTAAATGTCAAGCGGATTATGATTGATTGCAGTGCGACAGAAATGGCAGCTATTCGTCAAGTATTCAGCACAAACGTCGACATTTTACTTTGCCACTGGCATATCAAACGTGCTTGGGAAGTCCACATTAAACGGGATGTAAGTAAAAAAAAAAAAAAAAAAAAAAAAAAAAAAAAAAAAAAAAAAAAAAAAAAAAAAAAACTGAACAGGGCAATCATACTCACCAAATTTTCGAAATTCAATTCATCCCATAGGTTAAGGTAGCGGCGGCAACCCAACAAACGAGTGGTGTGCAGAACAAGGTCCGTATGCATCTGAACATGATGATGTATTCTGGTACTCCTGAAGAATTCCAGGCCAATTGGGATCGCTTCCAGGAAGAATTCCGTCCATTTGCTAGGTTTGTAGCATACATGAATGATCGATGGCTACCCAAGAAGGACTTGTGGGTGAAGGCATGGCGATTGGTAAGATATTGAAAGCTTTAATTGTTACTGCTTTTTCACCATTTTTTTTCTCCACACTAGGATGCTTCATTCCAAACAAACAATCTAATCGAATCATACCACAACGTTCTGAAGAAGAAATATCTTGGTAAATCGCGCAACCTCCGGGTGGATCGTATTGTCTTTATTTTGGCGACGCAGATGATCAACGACTATCGATGGGCTTCTATGCGGGTAAATTGGGGTGCTGAAACTATCACTTTGAAGGATTTTGAAGAAGACAATCTAAAGAAGGCTGAACAAATCGACAATGAAACCGGACAACAAATGGTACAAAAAATTGACGACTCGGTAAGCTGGTACCTCTTAATCTATGATAAAAAAAAGCCTTACTTTTTTTTGCTGTCTAGACCTTCTCCTGCAAATCCTTTACTGAACAACATATCACATACCAGGTGTCGATCGAAAACAAGACTGTCGCTAGCTGCTCATGCTTGTTTAACAAAGGCATATGTAAACATATGTTTTTGGTGTCATTAATCAAATCATTACCGTATATATTCCGCCATCAGCCATCATCTGCAGTGAACACTTTGACAGCGACTTCAAACAACAGTAACACATCTTCCGACATCTCTTCTTCCGATAACACTCTTGTTTCTGACGAATTTAGGGCATCTCTTCTTTTGGACAACAAGGAAAAGGTCAAACAAATGTCACAACTAATCACTAATGATTTGGCGGCGGCATGTACCACACTTTCCAACAATGCTGATCTCGAATACCTTTTGCATGAACAGCGAATCTTTTTATCAAAACTTGATAGATTGATCCGACCTAATCAAGGCCCAACAAAGCAGAAATAGTATTTAATCGCATACTCACACTTTTTCTTTTATAGTATTCTTTGCTCGTTTTTCGACGGTGGTGGGATTCTTCTCCGTCTTTTTATTGTATCCTTTACCGTTATCATTAGTTATATTACCATTAGTTATAGTGTTTTTAGTTTAGTTTAGCTTACATCAATTATTCTCAAATCAATAAAGTGTTTTTTTAAGTCTTCACCGAAATTTGGCCAAGTCAATTTTTTTTTCATGAAATCTTTGGCGAAATTTTGTAAAGTTAATTGACTTGCTTTGCACTCTACAAAACGTGTGACTTGCGTTTATTTCGCAGATTTATCGGTATTCGGTTTCGGTGATGTAGGAAAGGAGTATCATCACAGGTAAAAAGAGGATAGACAAGGTTACAAAGTAATATTTTATTAGATGTTACTAGTTATAAAAAGCAAACTGCACCAAGTAAACATTACAAAATGGAATGGAGGAGAAGAGATCTATACTAAATAATAATAAAAAAAAACTAATCTAATAGAGACGGTGAGGTTTACCCATGGTAGACTTCAAGTACAAAGACTTGACGTTTTGCCAGTTCTTCTTCAACAAGGAGACCAAGAAGTTGACGGACAAGAGAATGTTAGCAGTCAATTGATCTTCAGTCATTTGGACGTGACCAACAGCAACACCAAGACAGAGGACCTTCTTCAATTGGAACTTGATGGTGGCACGGATTTCGTTAGCCTTGTCAACAAGGGATTCAGAGTGAGAGACAGGCAAGGGGAACTTACCGACCCTATACAAAAAAAAAAAAAAAAAAAAAAAAAAAAAAAAAAAAAGATAAGAGATATCATCAGTATACAACCCTTGGATCGATCCTCTTATTTTTTTTTAATAACATACTTGTGGAGACCAGGACCCAAAAGACGAGGGATTTGCTTGATCAAGGCTTCGGAAGCAACGAAAGCATCGTACTTCTTGGCGAGCTTCTTGATGAGCTTCTTGTTCTTGTTGAGCTTCTTCAAGTCATCGACAGATTGGAATTCCATACCGGCAGCCTTGGCTTGATCACAATGGAAAGCGTCACCGAGCACACAGACGGACAAGTTGGGGCGAGGAATGTTGGGCAACTTGATGGTACCAGAGAAACGCTTATCACGTTGAGGATCGTAGTTCTTCAAACCAATTTGGAGTTCGATGGTTTCGGTAAAGTTACGCTTCTTTTCAGGAGCAGTGATGACAGCAATAGCTTCCCGGACGGCGGAACCAGTGACTTTGCTATAATAAAGAGAATCATTTAGTTTGATAGTCAATTGGATGGATGGATGGATGGATGGATAGATGGATGCAATGTTCAAACTTACCTCATGATGAGATGATATAAAGGAAAGAGGAAGAACGTAATTGATTGCCAGGAAAATTATCTTTTTTAGGGAACAGCGGGAAATAAAAGTTCAGACAAGAGCGGCATTTGAATTAACCGGCATGATTTGGGCGTGAGAGCCGCTGATTCTTTTTGTTTGTTTGTTTCTCTCTCTTCCATCCTTTGACATACATGTAAATATACCTTTCTTCTCCCTCACTTTCTTCTTCTTCTTCTTCTTCTTCCACTTTATAATGTATCGACATTACGCTACCCTCAAAACGGTGCCACGAATACCACTTTCTCTTTACTTGAAAAAGTGGGGACCTTTGACATTGTATGCCACTACTCGACTCTTTACATCAACTATTAATAATAACAACTTGGAAAATGGGTCAAACAATTACATGGTTGCAATGTATGATGCGTGGTTAAAAGATAAACAAGCGGTGGACAACTCTTGGCAAGACTACTTTCAAAAAGTATGTCAACAAGGCACTGGTAATTCTTCTTCTTCTTCTTCTTCTTCTCCTGTGGATTCCTTGGTGTACTTTCCCTCAAACTCTGCCCGACTTCCTGTACTTCCTGGTGAACAAATTTCAATCTCTGGTCAACAAGATGAAACAACAAAAAAAGTGGCTGACCATATGAAAATACAACTTCTCAGTCGTGCCTATCAAGTCCGTGGTCATCATATCGCCAAACTGGATCCTCTTGGTATACAATTTGCTGACCGTGAGCATACCTCTCCTCCTGAATTACAACACACTTATTATGGGTTTAAAGATACCGATTTGGATCGTCACTTTACTATTGGTCCTGGTATTCTTCCAACTTATCTTGAAGAATCAACAACATTGACCTTACGACAAATTATCAATCATTTACAAAGGATTTATTGTAAGTTAATAAAATAAAATCATCATAAACATTGACTATTATTATTATTAGGTGGCTCCATTGGTACTGAATATGTACATATCTCTGACCGGAACCAATGTGAATGGATACGCAACCGTATTGAAACTCCTGTACCTTATAAATACTCGGTGGATGAAAAACGAATGATCCTGGATCGATTGCTTTGGTCCGACTCCTTTGAACGGTTTGTAGCTTCTAAATATCCATCTGAAAAACGATTTGGTCTTGAAGGCGGCGAAGCTCTCATTCCTGGTATGAAAGCTCTGGTAAGTCTTTTTATTTTCATTTTTATAATACATACTTATGCAACTCTTGACATTAGATTGATCGATCTGTTGATCTTGGTGTGGAAACCATTGTCATTGGAATGCCTCACCGTGGACGACTAAATCTGTTAAGTAACGTGGTGCGAAAACCAAATGAATCGATCTTTAGTGAATTCAGTGGATCAACAGAACCATCAATAGAAGGCTCAGGTGATGTCAAATATCACCTGGGAATGAACTATGAACGACCCACTCCATCTGGTAAACGTGTTCAACTCTCTTTGGTTGCCAATCCATCTCATTTGGAAGCTGTGAACCCTGTGGTACTTGGTAAGACCCGTGCACTTCAATTTTATAACAAGGATCATGATCAAACAAAGGCGATGGCTGTCCTTATGCATGGTGATGCTGCTTTTGCTGGTCAAGGGGTAGTTTATGAAACGATGGGCTTCTCTGATCTTCCGGCTTACTCTACTGGTGGCACTATACACATCGTTGTCAACAATCAAATTGGCTTCACCACCGATCCTCGCTATGGCCGCTCTACTCCTTACTGTACTGATATCGCAAAGTCAATTGATGCTCCTGTATTCCACGTCAATGGTAATGATGTTGAAGCTGTCACTTTTGTTATGCAGCTGGCTTCCGAATGGCGACAGACATTCCACAAGGATGTTGTTATTGATATGGTCTGCTACCGGAAACATGGACACAACGAAACTGATCAACCAAGTTTTACCCAACCGAAAATGTATGAAGCCATCTCAAAGCAAATTCCTGTGGTGAAACAATACGAAGAAAAGCTAATCAATGAAAAGACTCTCACAAAGGAAGAAATTGACGAAAACACGCAACGGGTTTGGTCTATTCTAGAAGAAAACTTTAAAAACAGCAATAATCATAAACCAACATCAACTGAATGGCAGTCATCCATTTGGCCAGGTAAAAAAAAAAAAAAAAAAGTGGAGTGGGATGATATCAAATTGCTAATCTTTATCTTACTTAGGCTTCAAGTCACCCAAACAAGTCGCCGAAGAAATCTTACCTGATCAAGTTACTGGTGTCTCAAAATGTGAAATCAAAATGGTGGGTGATTCCTTAACAAAAGTACCTGATGATTTCCATCTTCATCGTAGTCTCAAACGGATCCTTCAAAATCGCGGCAAATCACTTCAAGAAGGACAAGGCATTGATTGGGCAACAGCAGAAGCATTATCCTGGGGGACTCTATTGGCAGAAGGGTATCATATAAGGGTGGCTGGTCAAGATGTGGAACGTGGCACATTCTCTCAACGTCATGCGGTGCTCCATGATCAAGAAACAAGTAAACTGTATACTCCAATGAATCATATAAAGTCGGATCAAGGCATATTATCAATCTCCAACTCATCCCTGTCGGAATTTGGTGCTCTCGGGTTTGAATTAGGCTATTCTTTGGTGGATCCGAATGCTTTGGTGGTTTGGGAAGCTCAATTTGGTGACTTTGCAAACAATGCTCAGTGTATAGTGGATCAATTCTTGGCGGCAGGGGAACAGAAATGGCTACAACGGTCTGGCTTGGTGATGACATTACCTCATGGATATGATGGACAGGGACCTGAACACTCTTCGGCAAGAATTGAACGTTACCTACAACTATGTGATGATCACCCTTATGTATACCCGTCTGAAACATCTCTAAAGCGACAAATTCAAGATTGTAACCTTCAAGTGGTTTATCCTTCAACTCCTGCTCAATACTTTCATGTATTACGCCGACAAATATATCGATTTTTCAGAAAACCGGTAAGACTGCATGAAAAAAAAAAAAAAAGGATACATGTCGTTTATACTCATATTATTCCATTTGTCTAGTTAATTATTCCATTCTCCAAATCTCTGCTCCGTCACCCATTGGCTAAATCGAATCTGTACGAATTATGTGGGGACACCAAATTCCAACCATACATCCCTGACGAACACCCAAGCGAATTGAAATCACCAAAAGACATCAAACGACATATTCTATGCACCGGACAAGTCTACTATGCTTTACTCCAAGCACGCAATCAAAACAACTGGGATGACATTGCCATATCTCGGATCGAACAACTCAACCCCTTTCCTTACGCCCAACTGAAGGAGCATGTCGACAAGTATCCTAATGCAGACATCATTTGGTGCCAAGAGGAACCTCTCAACATGGGTGCCTGGATGCATGTCCAACCACGCATCGCCGCATCACTCTCACAATCCAAACATCATTCGAATCTTCCTTACCCACGCTACACCGGTCGCCTTCCATCAGCATCTATTGCAACAGGCAACAAGAAACAACACTACCAGCAGGAATACGACTTTCTTAGCGATGCATTAATGGGAAACCCAACTCCGCCATCAAGAATCGACTCTGGTATTCCTATTTGGTAGAATAGTTTTTTTATTTATGTATATTGTATATACGTATAGGTATCCCTATCTTTATGACTTGAACAAATAAAAACATTGTGATTTACATGGACTAATGCCTGTTTTATGTTATTGTGTCTCTCTATTGGACCCCTATGACTAGTCTAGAGTGGGAATATAAAAAGGAAGAGAAGGCAGGTTTTTATTTACATGTTACAATAAAAATCAATAAACTATAGTGGGGGAAGGGGATCTATTACACTAAATATTAATTGGTTAATCATCTTGAGTGATGGTGACAATAGGTAATGTTGTCGGGACTTTGTCGATCGGTGTGTCGCCATGGTGTTTTGGTTGTGTTGAAGGTAATAAGTCAGAATTCGCGACGATGTCAGATTCGTTAACATCCAGTGACTCCCCAATGGATTGAAGCGGTGAAGGGGTGACCAACGTTTGGGTATAAATGTGAATAGCTGCTTCTAAATCTTGTTTGCGGACAGGCTTGCTGACATAAGCATTCATCCCTGTAAGAAGATCAAAAAAAAAAAAAAAAATCAAAATTAGACTTCGTTCGAGTTGGTGGAATTGGTACTTACCAGCTTGGATGCATTTTTCCCTATCCCCAGGCATTACGCAGGCTGTCATTGCAATGATGTAAGGTTGAAGAGAAGAGGAGGATAGTTCTTTTCGTATGACGGTGGCCGCTTCTAATCCATTCATCTTGGGCATCCAGATATCCATAAACACCAGATCGATTGGTTTGCCGTGTCCATTTTCATAAGATTTCCGAATGATGTCGCATGCCTCTTCCCCGTTTTGCGCAGTCTTGCAAACCAGTCCAAGTCGTCTTAACATCCGTGCCAATACCTTTTGATTTACCGGGTTGTCATCCACCAGTAATGCATTAGTAGTGGCCATGAATTCTTCCACTGATTTAAGTTGTTTGCCATGTTCTGTTTCAAAAGTTGGTGTGGAAACGATGGAAGAAGGAGATAAGGTGGTGCTGGATGCCGATGCTGTTTCTGATAAAGATGGACTGGAAGAGGCGAGAGACAAGGATCGTTCGGATTTCGGAAAGACCGCCGTGAGCTTGTCTCCATCACATGAAGAAGGAATATCACCTGTAGTGCTGCTGAGGTTGCTGTTGTTCGTCGAGGATTGCCGTCTTGTTATTTCATCAATCGAGGAGGAGGAGTGTCGCTGGATATGTTGAGCATGAGCATAATCTATAACTGGAGCAGTAGTTGTTGGGGAGCCCGTCATTGTGAGATTTGTAGAGGTGGCCCTTGCCATTTGATGTAGTGTTGCAAAAAGGACCGAATTTTTGAATGGCTTAACGATTGTTGTTGGTTGAAGATAAAACCTATCTTGATGAGTATCCACTGACGTTGTCGAGTCGCCCATCCCAGATACCAGTTCCCTGTGACTAACCAGTAATGAGTTTTCCACTTCCAGAGCCGCCGGCGATAGATTTTGCTTGGGTCGTTTTAGTCGCATATCGTTCACACAAAGAGTTGGCGTATCATATAATCGTGGATATTTTCCTCGGAGGAAGGCAACCGTTTCTTCGCTTGAGGTGATTCTTGATCGGGGCTGTTCCATAGTCATCGAGTCCACATCAACAATCAGGAGAGGTGGTAGTGGTAGTGTTGCATTGGTAGATTGAAGTTGAGCGAAATACTGATCAGCTTCTGTACAGGTGAAGACTTGAGTAAATTTAAGGCCTGCGTTCCCCAAGATATTTGTCCATGCCTCCAGGTAATGTGGTTGTTCAGTAATGACTATTGTTCCGCTGCACGTCTTTGTAAGTTCCGCAAGTTTGTGTTGTTCCCCATAGGTGTAATTATTTGGTTGCTTCTTGAGTAAAACCTGGAAGGTAAATGTTGTCCCTTTCCCGTATTCGGAGGTAAGCCACTAAGTAATGAGTTGAGAAATGGAGTCAGTGATTATCACAGAATCCAAAACGTTTCTTCTTCTTTTTTAGGGGTCTTACCATGTCACCATCCATTAGTCTGCATAGCTGTCTAGAGATTGCCAACCCAAGCCCGGTTCCCCCAAAGTTTCTTGTTGTTGAAGCGTCTACCTGAGTAAAAGTCTGGAAGAGTGCGTCGAGTTTATCTTCAGGAATCCCTATACCCGAATCACTGAGTGAGATTTTGATGGGCACATATGAATCGTCCAAATAATGTTGTGTGGTTGTTACTTGAGTCGCTGGTTTGACCTTTTCCTGGGTGAGTAAAGGGGTCGTAGCTAAAACACCATCGTCACCAAATGCTTCTTCATTATTGTCAGTGTTTACTTGAGAATGTACCAGCGGAAGACGCTTTTCACCGACTTCAACCCGGAGATGCACATGTCCGCCAGTTGCGGTGAATTTAAAAGCATTAGAGAGACTTGAAAAAAAAAGAGAGAGAAGTCAGTATAATAAAAACCCCCGCTCGACCCCCCCCTTTATGGTAATTGGCAA
Source organism: Chlamydoabsidia padenii (assembly GCA_025330725.1). Taxonomy (NCBI): domain Eukaryota; kingdom Fungi; phylum Mucoromycota; class Mucoromycetes; order Mucorales; family Cunninghamellaceae; genus Chlamydoabsidia; species Chlamydoabsidia padenii. The sequence continues at coordinate 97,585 of JAIWND010000051.1, read as the reverse complement.
CACTTACAGGTTCAGGATAATTTGACGTAATCTGACCAGATCACCCTTTATTTTTACTGGCACTTTGGGATCCATTTCATACCATAGAGCAACATCCTTTTGCATAAAGTTGGGTGAGACAAGCTTGATGGCACTTTCAATAACGAAGGTCTATTGGAATAAAAAAAAATGTTAGTAAACAGAAGGACAAATGTTATGTTTCGCTTTCTTACCAAGTCCAGAGCGTTATTTTCCAAAGATAACTTTCCAGATTCAATTTTCGAATAATCCAATATATCGTCAATGATGGCCATGAGATGATTACCCGAGGATTCGATTGTTTCTGCGCAATCATACAATTCAGGAGGAAGGTCACTTTCCATCAAAATACGTGACATACCAATAACAGCATTCATAGGTGTACGTATTTCTAAGCACAAGATAAAAGATAAAAGAGTTAGACTGTAGTTGGTTTTTGGCTGTGATTTGTGATTTACCGTGAGACATGTTGGCCAAAAAGTTTTGCTTTGCCGTAGCTCCTGCTTCCGCGATTTCCTTGGCTTCCTTGAGGTCTACAAGAGAAAAAGACAAAAGTTAGTACCAGGAAAGCTCTTGATCCTTTCTAACATACCTATAAGTAGCTTCTGTGTCCTGGCTCGTTCTTCTTCCAGTTCGATGGTTCTTTGCTGCAAATTGGCCGTTCTATTGTAAACCAAATTTTCCATATCGTTGGCATATTTTTCAAGCTATATTGGAAAATAAAAATAAAAACAGTTAGTACATATTCCATCATTCTTTGCTTGGTATAGCACTTACCAGAGATGCAAGATTATCCACCACGTTTTCAGATCCCGCCATCGAAGGGTCAATCGCCTGCAGTTGATTCTAAACAAACGTAAGTTGTAAGGTAAGTAATTGGTTCAGTGTATACATATATCGTATTTGATTTTACCTGTAGTTCCCCAATAGATGGGCGGTCATCTGGATCAAGAGACCAACATTGAATGATAAGCTTGTTGACTTGATCGTGGTATTCGTTTTGGGCAGATTCGTCAAGTGTCGGAGTCAAGTGGTCTTGCATAATGTGTTGGAAGATTTCGGCAGGTTGTTCCCCTTGATCGGTTAATTCATTATATGGACAAGTCCTTGTGAGTATTTCATTCATAACAATTCCAACACTAAGGATGAAGCATAAAAAAAAGGGGTATAGTGAGTCAATTGGTACTGTTGCTTTTGTCAAGAGGTTTTTTTTGTTTACCTATAAATATCAGCCTTTTTCGATGGAAAGGTAATAGATAATTCGGGTGTCACTTGGATGACAGATTCGGGTGCCAGCCATAATAAAGTGGTTTCGCATGGTACAATAGTAGAGTGGCCCGGATAATGTTTTTGGATATAGGAGATGACGCCTGGATCGTATTGAGCTTGTCGCATTTTATGTGCACCAAAATCACCAATCTTTAGTTCCCATCGCCCAGAAATGATACATTTGGCCGATGTGAGTAATCCATGAGTGTCGATTTTCGATCGGTGTATAAAGTGCATTCCTTCCAACAAATCGTTAATAAGTGAGTAGCGAAATATCCAAGTCAAGTTGATGTCGGGATTTGATAGGATTTCATGAAGAGGACCTTTTCGACAGTATTCTATTAAGAGATAATGGCTAGTCAGTTAAAACGTCTACCACACACATTATATAATGATCTATAAAGTTATATTTACCTTCAACCAAGTATATCCCATGAGATTCAATACATACACCGACAAATTCCACCAGGTTATGATTTCGGCTGTGTTTGAGCATCGCGATCTCTGTTTTAATGTCTTCGTCAGGGCGGATTGGTTTAAAGCCGATTTGCTTGACAAAAACAGGGAAGCTTCGGCTATTCAAAGTAAAAGTGTATTAGTTAGTGATAAAACCTAATGATGTATTCATGGATTTATGTTATTCCATCACTTACTGTCGTCCAATGGTGTTGCGCAGGAAATGGACCCGTTTCTTTGTTGGTAAATTTGGTAGTTGTGTCCTATTTATGGTATATAAAAGCGTTAGTAATTTTCATTAGATAAAAAAGGATAGCCGTACTTTGTTAATTTCTTCATTTCCCGATCATTGCGTTCCTTCCCATTTTGTATGGCCCAGTGAGCATTGGCCTCCGTGCTTGATATATCCCATGATGCATTGCGCCTTAATTTGTTTTGAGAGTTTGATGTTGTAGTAATAATTGGATGCAAATCGTCATTGTTAGGTTGGGTAATATCTACAACAGAGTGATTGATATCCATGTCGTTAGATGCCGAATCCCCCAAGATTAAAGGTGCAGTTGTTGTCGTAAGTTTGTTTGATACCGGAATGGGTTCTGAATCAAGAATTGATGTTTGGTTATTATGCTGTGGTAATGCAAAGTTGCCTTTTTCATTCGTCGGAGTCCTGTTCAAAAAGTCGGAGAGAGCAGATCGTGTCAAGGAGTCATAAGATAATAGCCAAGAGTCTTCTTCACCCGATTCCAAGCCACGATGTCGGTTTTTGTGTCGTTTCATGCAATAAAAGAGCAGCCATAAGGCCAGAGCCAGAAGAAATAGCAATACAATAGGTAATATGATGGATAGTAGCCGCCGAGTCTTCTTTTGTTGTTCCATTGCAATAAAAGCTGCACAGAGGGTGTTTCCAGATACACTGTCGTCGTAACATGAGATGCATGAAGTGGCGTTTGGATTGGCAATAGTTCCATTGCGACATGGTAGACATTTGGCTTGGTTAGCACTAGAGCTGTAGTGGTTTGGTGGACATGACGAACATTGTATTGATGATCGAGGAATATCCAGAGAATCTAAACAAAAAGATGATCGTGCCAATACTTGGTATGATGTGCCAGGAGGACAGATGTAGGGCAAGTGAGATGGTTGCATTGGTACGTCTTTCCATGGAAGTTCCGGCATAGTCTTCTGAATCAAGAGATCAAGGACCGTCAGAAATCCCATAGAATAGGTATTCATTGACCTATCATATGTCATAAAAGAAAAAAAAAGAAAAAAACGATTAGTACCTAGCAGCAACCAAAGTTTACTATAAATATACTATACCATGATCTATTGAGTCTTGAATCAATGAATGCTTGTTGTTCATCAAATCGGTCCGCCGAGCTGTATAAAGTCAGAGCTGCCGATGTATAATTTTGGAGAAGCCGCTACATGTTCCCACAGAAGGAGAACAAGTAAAGAAAGGAAAAGAGAGATATTAGATCATTTATCTGATTTGCAAGTATTTAATTGGATACTTACCATGTTAATAGAGTCAAATACATATTCCGAGAATGTGAATATGGAATCCGTCGAGTAGTTTTTCGTTCGTAGAGAGTCCAGGACCACACCTACTTCGCGATTTACATTACTTTGACTGGTAATATTCATCACATGAACCACGTTGTCGCGAGGAGGAAGAGACGCCATACCCATAGATTCAAGATTGTTATAAAGTTTGTCGCAGAAATGATCATTCCCCAAAATATGTCGTTCAGATAAGCAAACAGGTCTTTTGATTCCATCCAAGGTAGCTTGATGAGCAGTAGATTGAGCGAGATTGTCAACATCGTTGTACAGATTGATAGATGATCTAGATTGAATAAAAATTAATAAAAGTAAAAGTATGATAACTTGCATATTAGTATACTTACGGAGGCAAACTAGAATTAGCAGCGGTATAATGGAATCCAATGACAGCCAAGGGAATGTTCTTGATGGTAGAGACGTTCTTTAAAGAGTCCAACAACTGATCACTATCACCCATCATCACTAAATCGGTGACATTTTGCTTGAGGATAGAGTCAATATCAGGTAGACTATTTAGAGGATAACCTATATCGGAGAAAAGGTGTTAATATTTGGTACACAATCAAACTAAACTATGATTCTTACCAGCATGGTCCATCTAATCAAATGAAGTCAAAAAAAAAAAAGGGGGGGGAAGGTGGTCAGTAACGTAAAACGGAATCATTCATACAAAAATCCTTACATTTAAATGATTAGTCACAGTCCAAACAAGTTTTTGTGCCAATTGCTCCATCCCAGCCAAAGTATTTCGCCCATAAGTATCGCCTTCAGCATTTGGGATAAAAGCACCAAGATGAGTATAACTTGTCGCAACTGAGAGAGGCCGATCTTCTACATATCCCAAAACCTTCTTGATCGTATCGTTTGTCACCCACAATGGACCAGTTGGAATAGTTTGATTTCCATATGGACTATGCCCTGTCACCACTTCCAGATACAAGAAAAAAACTGGTAAAGCCGCTTGATAATAAGGCAATTGGTTGATCACAAAGGTAGAGTTCGGTCGTAGTCCAAAGAGAGTTGTCATGTTTTGTCCACCAAAATCCATCAGAAGGGTATCAAACTGTCGGTTAGGTTGAATATCATGAATTGCAAGAGCAATATTAATCACCAAGTCAGAGGAGATCTATTAAAGGATAAGGTTAGATTAGTATCATGTATTGCTTTTCTTTTTCTTTTTCTTTTTTAAATGACTTGCCATTCCACCAAGAGAGATGAGAGAATCAAAGTTACCAGATATAAAGTCATCACGAAGGGCTTGTACTGTTGATTTTGCAGTGTTGTCTGGTCGGCGGAGGATCGGGTAAGGTGCATTGTTCAAGTTCTTGGTAATCGCATCCACACGAGCATTTGTTTCTTCATCCAAGTTTTCTTGATGAGATAACACCAAAGGTTTGTTGAAGCCATCTTTTTGTAACTGTTGAACGGCCATAGCACCTGCTTTTTCGTCGGATTGGAGGACACGAGTCAAACCTAATTCGTAAGAATAATGTTCACCTGTGTTGTAGACGACTACTGGTACACCTTTTGATTTAGCATATCGTACGGCTTCAAGGACATCTTTGTTGGGAATGGTTGTGATAATGCCATCAACACCCTGAGAGGATATAGTGAAGAATAAAGTAAAGAGAAAGAAGAAGAAAAAAAAAAAAGAGAGAGAGAAAGGGGGGAGATAAAAAATAGGCGGAGTGTTAATATTTCATCCGCTTTTGGTGATTAGTGAAAATCCTTTACCTTTTCAACAGCATCCATGATGGCCTGCACCATTTGCATTTTTCCATTTCCACTTCGATGATTCCAAACCACATCGACTCCCTAGTGAGTTAATTCATAATGTAAAGTTAGTACTTTATTTCTTACTTGCATTGAGTCGTTATCTTACTAGTAATGCGGCGGCATCCATTGCTCCGCTGGATGGATTACCATAGAACTTGGAAACACTGTTTTCATGTGTCAGCATTGCAAAAACTGGTTTGGTAAAGTTATATAGGTCTGTTGAGCATTGTGGGAATGATGATAATCCGCTGCTTGACTGCCCTTGTTGTGATGAGGCGAATTGTGATAGCAATGTCAATAAGATAAGTGTTAGAAAGTAACAACTACAAGATATATGGACCATGTTTATAATTCTGTTATATGAGGTATGGTATTAGAGTAAGGAATAAAAGAATAAACAGACAAAAAACTATGCTTTTTCTACACTCGATCTCCAAGCAAGTCGGACTGTGAAAAGAAAAAGAAAAAAAGAAAACTTCTTAGGTCAAAAATTCAGGTACCGCCGTTTCTCGAAAAAGAATTTAAAAGATGCATGGAACAATAAATATGAGAAAGAAAAAAAAAGAGATGGATGTTTTTATTATGAAAAGCATAGTTAAAAGCAGTTTTTACAAGGATGTGTGTAGACATATCATATAAACAAGAAGGATAAGAAGTGAATGTAATGCAGTAAATGTCATACAGAATTAGGAGAGGAAAATGGCAAGAATACGATATATATAAAATATAAGTAAAGATAAATGTAATTGATGCTTAAAGAGTATTTGTGTTTAAAAAAAAGTATATGTGGGGGTATATTGGGAGATCCGTCCACGGACTCATTAACCATTGTATTCAGGGTCATTTCTTTTTTTTTTTTTTTTTTTTTTTTGGAATGCGGTGTGTGAATTGTCGATCTTGATTCTTTTTTGATTGTTTTCTGATGTCATGGATATACTGAATGATGATGATGTAAGAGTTAAAGAGAGTGAAGGTGTTTTTTTCGAATCATGCCACTTAGTTTCAAAGACCGCGCTTCACACTCGCGCCAACCCCTATGCGGATTCAAATCTTGTGCGACTGACTTCCATGCATGCTTAAATAACTTTGCATGTTTTTTGACAGCTAGTAGTAAAAGCCGATCCTCGGAATCGGACCAATCCCGCTTTTCCAAAGCTTTTGCTTGTAACGTTTTGAAACGACCCCAACAGCACCCTCGAGATCGATGAGGTAGAAAAGTCGAAGAAATCATTGCCCAGGATAAACCTTGCTGGTAGCCTTTTTTCAACAAGTTATCTTCTTCAGAGCACCAAGGAGTACGAGTTTGTGTGGTTAAGCGGCGTTGAGGTTGTCGCATTGTCTGTGATCGATCATCCTCTTTCATCAATGGTGAATTGAGTGGTGACACTAGAACTGATAAGGGTGATGCATAACTTGGAGGTGGGCTGAAGGATAATGAGGACGAAGAGGACGGGGAATCATATGATGTATAAAAGTAAGGGTCAGAACTAGGAATCATCATCACCTTTGAATCGGAGTTTACATGAGCGCAAAGTAAGTTTTTGATGTCCATGGCGATGAAAAGTAAAGTAGAAAGGATTGGAATGAAGAATATAGTAAAGATTAACTATTGTCTTTTTATATCTATCTCTCTTTTTCTTTTTTATTTCTTTTGTAGAGTCACCCTTATTTTCGATCAAGAAAAAGAATGATGATCTCTACTCAAGAAAGAAGGAGATCAAAAGGAGGAGGAAATGAGAAAAAAAAAAAAAAGACTTTGAGGAGAAAGAGAATGAGATGTAACAAAACAAAAGTTGATTGAAGGAGTTCGATATTACCTATAGGTTTATAAAACTCAATTCCTATTGTTATTGCTGACAACATAGATTGAATATAATAGTTCATATTATTACCATCAACATCCATCATGCAACCAAAAGAAAAGTCATTGAATAAAGGGGGCTGTCAGAAATCGGAAATTCAATTTGCATAAATTTTATTTAACCTCCGATGACCATCATTCTGGCCCCGTATACGACCAATTTTACTCTCTTTTTTTTTTTGCATGACCAAAACACAGCAAGAATACACATAAAGTATAAATTCCATTTCCATTATTCAGGGTAAAGATATAAAAGTAGATGGAAGGGGAATGAATCTATATAATAAAAAAGGGAGGTGGGAAACAAAAAAAAAAAAAAACAAAAAAAAAATCGGGATGTCATTTAGGAGACAGGGAGTTTAGTCCCACGCAAAAAAAAAAGAAAAACCAAATCGCCGATTCAAGATGACATGAACCTTTACTTCGTAATTGACTCGTCATTTTCTATTATGAGGTACAAAAAACTTATCATCAGGGAAACCCAGAAACGAATTTCAATCGACAGAATCAAGAATATGTATCGATTCCTCTAAAAAAAGGCAGATCTGTATAACTTTTCCAGACATTTTCATTTCAAAAAAACTGGCACACATTCTTTCTTTCATTCATTCATTCTTATGAAAACGTGGGTCACAAGCAGCTGTCGGGTTATGGACGGTTTAGTCATAACGTGTGTCTAAACTTAGGGACAAAAAAGGGTGATGTATGTATATGTAAGACAGGGTGCGGTTTTAAAAAAGTGCCTTTGCTCATGTTTTGTACACAAACAGTACATCCAATCCCGTGTTTCAAAATAAAAACAACTGCAAATGAGGGAGAGTATCTCACATAAAAGGAGATTTTCTTTCATTTTCGCTGTTTTATCTAAAAGTCAAAATTGGTGACGATTCCATCGAACCATTAACTTTTTTTTTTTCGATGCCGGAATTTGAAAACGAGACCCCGCTGCATGAATCCCAAACTAGAAAAATCTTTGGCGATCGCCGCTAGTTAGACATTATGCACGTTCAGATTTATAATTTTACGGCAATATGAACATAAAAGGGAATGGATGAGTTCTGTCTCTGAATCTTGCCAGTATCAATAGGAAAAAAGGAGTGAATGATCATCAGTACACTTGTATAACTTTGTCGATTACGTTATATGTATTATCTACAGATGCATATCGAAGAATGATTATACTTTATAACATCAAAGAAAAAGGGGGTTAATCTTATTTTAGCACGTTTCTTTCAGGGACAATGATCGATTCCCTAGTTGCAGTTTACATAGCATACATATTCGCACAGACTAAAACAGTGTTTTTGTGAAGATATCGTGTACTATAGGATAAAATGTACTTATCTCCTTATTACTAACGTGCCACTTTATTACTATATCAAACCATATTTTCCCCCTCTACACCATAGGTAGTAGCTTTTCCCCCACATACATACATAAGTTCAGTAAACATACAATGATAAGTTTGTTTATTATAAATGATATGTTAATATAGTATTATAAATAGCTGGTTATACTATCCGTACTACTTCTAGTTGACTAGATGATAAGTGTTATTAATATATAGGATAAAAGGATGAGGAGAGGGGAGTGGTTCTAACAAATTCCGCGTCTTGTTGATTCCGCCGCCTTGATGTAAGAGGGTCATTTAATGCTACACCCAGTTTGTCGCATGTCCATTCCATTGGTATGTCGTCGGTAAATCCTATCGTCTTCTATCCTCAAGTTCATTTCCGAGCGTTGTTTCAGATCACCTAAAAAAAGACCAAGTAGAAGATTATGAAGAGTTAAGTTGGTGTAAAGATGATGGTCCTAAAGAGAAGGGGTGGTAAACTAGGTCAAGTTAAAAAATTTTCCCCTGGATTTACCTATTCAGATTTGTTGAATCCACTAGTATCTTTTCTTGATGGAGAAAAGAAATCAGTAATCCATAATACCAAAGTGATGATAAGCATTGTATATAATCAACCACAAAAGAATTAGACTTGCAGAAAGAGGAGAGAAGAAACAAAAAAGGGGGGGGAATGAAGCCGATTTTTATGAAACGGGAGACCCGAGCCGACCGGGATTTAAATATTTAGCCAATTAGATTTCCGATTGAATGGAGCTGTCATTTTTCTTTTGTAGTTGAATCACCCCTAAACATTGTTCATTACAAATACATTGTCACATAACCCCCCCCCATCCCATTCACCTAGACATTGTTTAAAATATATCATCAAGATTACTTTATTTCAAATCAATAAAAACCATTTATACTAACTAATTAACATCTATTTAAAATTCGATTCCTTCGGCCTTGAGTTCCTTTTCAATAACATCCATGACCAATTGAGGATCCGCACGTTCAACCGAGACCACCGATCGTTCCTTGTCCAGTAATCCGATGAATTCATTGGGCAAGACTTGAGTTTGGAAATCAAAACCTTGTTCGTCCTTTAGGGCCATTTCCACCGCATCAGAGAATTTGGCAGGGTGAGCCGTAGCCAAGCAGATCATGACTTCCTTGCCTTGAGGGACCAGAGAGAGACTATCCCGTTCGGTAAGTCTGTCGGCTGCCACCACACCAACGGAAGTATGAGGATCAAGCACATAACGATGCTTTTGTTGATATTCCTTGATACCTTGGATAGTGTCCTTGTCAGTGACCATGGCAGCATCAAAGATCTTGCGAGCATTCAACACCACACTGTCGGCCACACGGAATACACCTTGAGTCTTGAGTTCATTCATCCATTGAGCCACCGTCTGTCCAGCCTTGTCGCTGAGATCCTCGTTCAATGCCGTATCATGTGTAGCTACTTCTGCTCGTCCACCATCCTTTTCATCATCACGAGCCAAGTACCACAAGAGTCGTTCAAAGTTGGATGAGACAAGAATATCCATAGCGGGAGACAGAGTTTCCTTGACTGCACCACCATCAAGAGTCTGCTTTTCGTAGGCGTTGGTTTCGAAGAATCGGTACAGGATGTCGTTTTCGTTGGTGGCCACAATCAATTTGTTGGAAGGAAGACCCATACGATATGCATAATAACCGGCTAGGATGTCGCCAAAGTTGCCAGTAGGGACAGAAAAGTCCATTTTAATTTTGTCTGCTTCGGCTGATCCAGGGCTGATGTTTAATGATCGTAATAACAAAAAGTAAGCTTGGAAGTAGTATACTGTTTGAGCTAAAATACGAGCCCAGTTGATGGAGTTAACAGCACCCAAGTGATGTTTGTCGTTGAATGCACGGTTGCCAAAGAGAGTCTTGACAATATCTTGACAGTCATCAAAAGTACCTTCCACCGAGAGATTGTGTACATTCTTGTCCAATACCGTGGTCATTTGAGCTTCTTGAATAGGACTAACACGGCCATTAGGGTGAAGGATAAAGACAGAGACATTCTTCTTGTTACGAAGACCATAGATAGCTGCACTATTTAAAAAAAACAAAAACGATGTGAGTATGGCTATGAAAGATATGAAGAAGACCTTTTTATACCACTTGATCCATTCACTCTTGTCTTGCTTACCTTCCAGTATCACCAGAGGTTGCACCCACCACAGTCAAACGATGAGTCTTACCACCTTGTTCAGCACGATTGCGACGTTCCAAAAAGTATTCAAAGAGATTACCAACGAATTGAAGGGCCACATCCTTGAATGCAAAAGTAGGACCATGGAATAATTCCAAGACATACAGACCATCCTTGACTTGAGCCAAAGGTGTAACTTCAGGATGACGGAAGGTTGAGTAAGATCGTTCCACCAAGTCTTCAAGATCCTTACGAGGGATTTGAGTTTCATCGATATAGAGTGAGAGGACTTGTACAGCTAATTGTTGGAAGGAGAGTTCGGACCATGCTTGACGCCAGTTTTCAGGTAAAGCAGGGATATGGTGAGGAACAAAAAGACCACCATCAGGAGACAAGCCTGCCATGACAGCTTCTTCAAAAGTATAATCCTTTACTTGGCCACGAGTAGATCGATACTTCATTATGGTGAGATGGATTGATTTGTTTTTTTAAAAATAAAAATAAAAAAAAGTAGGGAAGAGAATAAGAAGAAGAGAGGTTGGAATAAAATGAGTCAGTTGGGATCAAAAGGCGGAGATGAAAAAATTTATTCCAGATTTTCAAAAAGCTACTGTATTATTCTGTCAGTAAAAGTCAAAACAAAGTCAAGAGTTAAAAAGGTGATTATTTCAATTAGTTTATACTTACTTGTATAGGACAAGGGAAGGTGGATTGTGAATCAATAGTAGGATGGACAGACACAAAAAGTACCTTAGCTGTGACATGTATGGTATATGCAATCGTCAAATCAGTAGGCTTTTCACCGGTTAAACCACATTTTACGGCCAAATCATTGAGGATGGTTTGATCGGGATCAGTCAATGGATCATAAACAATAGAGAAGGGGAATGTGAAGCTGAAATCACTGTATTTTGGAAGTTCTTGATAAGCCAGATAACCACCACCCACTGGGGACATCTTTCTAGTACCTTTTGGATCGGGGTAAAATGCCTAAAGTAGAATGATCATATATATAGTGGCTGGTTAGTACCTATTCTTGCCCCCCCCCCTTTTCTTCTTCTTCTTATTCTTCTTTACCTTTGCATCCATATCAGAGACATATATTGGCAACAAATTTGGGTTTTTCGCAAGGACAGTGAGACCAAAATTGAGCTGTAACTTGTCACCATTGAATGATAGAGGAGATGATGTTATGCCATCGCCGGTATTATTCGTGATTCCTCCAATTTCGATCGTAGGCATGATAAACTTGCTCATTATAGCCCCTAATACGATGATGACGATGATGATCGAGATGATGATAAACCACACCAAAAAAGTTGCCCATTTCGGTAAGCAACAGGCACAGCATAAGCATCGTAAACATCGGTTCCTATTGTCCATCCTTCTTCGTTTCTTCTTTTTCGGTCTAGATCCCGTTTCGAGATTTTGTTCGAAAGGTGTTGTAATGTTTGTATCATCTATATCTATATAAAGAATGAAACGTTCGAAACAAAGCATAAGTGACAGATAATCAGATAAAAAGACACAGGAATCTTCTTTTAAATGGTTGTAGTCAGTTAACATTGCTTACGGACATGTTTTTCCGGTAATGTAGTATCCGTGTTGTTGACAGTTTGTGATAACGTAGATGATGATGGTGAGTTATCTTCATTTGTCCTTGAGGTCATCTTTATAAGTATGTATATGTTTATGGGTGGTATATATATATATATATATATATATATATAATAAAAAAAAGACAAAAAGGAAAGAAAGAAAGAAAAGAAGAATTCTCGGTTGGCTAATGCTTATTTTTATATTTCCAATTCCGACTTGATCCAAAAATAGAAATCGCCTAGTCCCTTTGACCACATTTTATTATCTGGTAATTGGACTTGGCATGACTTTCATTTTTATTATGGATAGTACCATGCTTTAAATGGCCCATCACCTGTAGTATACACAATGCTGTTGTTACATGTACGTCATATTCCCTTCCCCATTGAGATTGTTTTGAGTTTATGAAAATGCAGGAACCTCATCGCCTACGAAATAAAGTCAACTGAAATTTTGTTCTTTTACATGGCGTCTTGTTCCAAATCTCTGTGGGTTTCTTCAGTAAGAGTCAGATGTATATTGAGTGGGGGGTCAAGTTATTGGATAGAAAGGTATACCATTTGCATGAAACTGCCTGTCAAATAAGGGGATGAGATTGAAATCCCGATGTGGCTTATTGATTTTTATTTTTTCTTGGTTCCCACTCCCCAAAAAAATTCTTGCCGATTTCCTTCTGTCTTTTTCTTTTTTTATACTTTGAAGCCATGGCTGAACATTCGGTGATCAAACCTACAGCAACTACACCTGCTATCAACACATCTAACTGGCCTCTTTTGTTGAAGGTAAACACTGCAACACTATTATTTGTGTTTTAGTTATTAAGAAGTGTTCTTTCTTTTTTATACTTTTACTTGAATTAGAACTACGATCAACTTAATGTTCGTACTGGCCACTACACTCCTATTCCCAGTGGTTGCTCTCCTTTGAAGCGTCCTCTTAATGAATATGTCCGTTATGGTGTCATCAACTTGGATAAGGTAAACTATGAAGACGAAACAAAAAAAAAAAAAAAAAAGCAAGCAAGCACTAACATTGTTTTCATAGCCTGCTAATCCTTCCTCTCATGAAGTTGTCGCCTGGGTCCGTCGTATTTTGCGTGTGGACAAGACTGGTCATAGTGGTACTCTTGATCCCAAGGTTACTGGTTGTTTGATTGTCTGTATTGACCGTGCCACTCGTCTTGTTAAATCTCAACAAGGTGCTGGTAAAGAATACGTGTGTATCTTACGTCTTCATGATGCTCTTGAAAGTGAAAAGAAGTTGTCTCAGGTAAGATTACGAAAATTTTTATCTCAACCTAACTAACAGCTTCTTTCTCTCTCTCTCTTTCTTTAGGCTATCGAAACTCTCACTGGTGCATTATTCCAACGCCCTCCTCTTATCTCTGCCGTCAAACGTCAACTCCGTGTGCGTACTATTCACGAAAGCAAACTGTATGAATTCGACAATGACCGACATTTGGCTGTCTTCTGGGCCAGCTGTGAAGCGGGTACTTACATGCGTACATTGTGTGTCCATCTCGGTCTTTTACTGGGTGTGGGTGGCCATATGCAAGAACTTCGTCGGGTTCGATCTGGTGCCATGTCCGAAAACGATGATATTGTCACAATGCACGATGTGATGGATGCTCAATGGGTGTTTGACAACAACAAGGACGAAAGCTATTTGCGTCGGGTGGTTCGTCCTCTGGAAACCTTACTCACTGGTTACAAGCGGGTGGTGGTCAAGGATAGTGCGGTGAATGCAATCTGTTACGGTGCCAAACTGATGATTCCTGGTCTTTTGCGTTACGAAAGTGGAATCGAAATCAATGAAGAAGTCGTGCTTATGACTACCAAGGGCGAAGCCATCGCTTTGGCTTATGCTCAAATGACTACTGCTGTGATGGCTACTTGTGACCATGGTGTCGTGGCAAAGGTCAAGCGGGTGATTATGGAACGTGATACTTATCCTCGTCGATGGGGTATGGGTCCTGTCGCTGAAGCCAAGAAGAAACTCAAGACAGAAGGCAAGTTGGACAAGTTTGGCCGTGTTACCGATGAAACCCCTCAAATCTGGAAGACGAACTATGTGGACTTTTGCAACAACCCTACTGGATCCGAACCTGCTCCTGTCTTTGGTAAACCTACTAGTGCCGTTGTCGCTGCCGCCGGTGTTAACCCCAAGATTACTGCTATCGGTGTTGCTACCAAGGATGCCATGGACACTACTCCTACCGAAGGTGCCTCCAAGAAACGTACTGCTGATGACGCCGAAGCTGAAGGCGCCACAACCGACATGAAGAAGGCCAAGAAGGAAAAGAAGGAAAAGAAAGAGAAGAAGGAAAAGAAGGAAAAGAAGAAAAGCAAGGACTAGATGCATTCTTCAATGTTAGGTATACTTTTTTTATCCCATCTGCATTTGATCCCTTGTTTATTCACCTACCTCCCCCCTTTATTTGACATACTCACATCCTCTACACATTATTATTTGTTTTTATATACTTCATTCCCTTTGTCATTCTCTACACACAAACCTCATTTTGTTTTATATGTTATCTTTTATTTACTTCCATTTGTTTAAAACCAATAAAAAATGATCTGTTTACCATCATAACCATACTCTATTGTTGACATTGTCTCCACTAATCTTAAAAGACGTAAAACTCGCTTTTAGGTGCTGTTACTTTAAAAATTTTGGTCTCGAAAAAAAAGGTTTGTGGTCGCTCTCCAGACACTTTTCCGTCTGACCTTTAGGTCGTCCGACCTTTAGCGGGAAATGAATTTCAACCAATAAAAACCGTATAAGTGACGAAGCATTTTCCCACAAAAATCGTCGGTTTGTATCACTGAAATGAAGGTCCGTACAACCAGAAAAAAGGTCTGTATAACTGAAATGCCGGTTTTTACATCATTTCAAACCGCTTTTACTAAACTGCTCTGGCTCATTTCTTTCAAATCCCGATTTTTCGCAATCCTTTTTTTTCACTTTGGATTTTTTTTTCGCTCCCCTTCTTCCTCTCTCTCACTTTTTCCCTTCTACTATTTTTTATTATCCACATCCTTTTTTCATAAATGTCTACTTCTCAACTTAATACCAGCACCAACAACGATGTTATCACCGATGAAGACATTATCATGGAGGAAATTCAACATATGGAGATCGTTAACTCTGTCATCTTGTTGATGATCGAACACCGTCGCCGAATGACAAACTTTTTTATGGAACAACAACGTCGTCATTTGTTTTTTAACGTCACCTTTGCGACTGGTTGGGTTTTGGCAATGGAGTGTTTCCCCGGTCTATTTCGCGCAGATCCTTCTTCTGTCATTGGTAGCAGTAATTACTGGACTTTTGTCCACCCTAATCTCAACGACAACGACTACAGTGCCAACAGTTACAAGGCACATTACCGGGTGAACAGGACTACTTTCAATTGGTTGGTGGAAACTTTATCTCCACACCCAATTTACAACACCAATAGTCTACAAATGCCAGCGTACAAGCAAATTGCGTGTGTCCTTTGGCGGTTTGCGAACACCCATTTCGGCTACAGAATGGCGTCGGTTCACTTGGGGATTGGACAAGGGTCCTACCATAGGCTCACTCGGCGGTTTGTACGTGCTCTCTTGGACACTCATATGAACAAGATTCAGTGGCCACGAGGTGAAGAAATTGGTCAGGTGGCGGATGACTTTGCGGTTGAAGGCAGGCTTCCTCGGGGTGTTATTGGTGCGGTGGATGGAAAGCTTGTGGTCATTCACTGTCCACATCTGGTCAACCCTGAAAACTACCGGGATCGAAAATCCCATCTCTCCATGAACCTTTTGGCCGTCTGCGATGCAAACATGCGGTTCACCTATGTGAACGCTGGAAATCCAGGTAATCAATACTTTACAAGTATTATCAGTACTAACCATTTTTCTGATCAGGTCGAATGCATGATCTGGTATATTCACTGCAAGTGAACTGGCACATCGTTTCATCAACAATAGCAACACAGTTACTCCTGATGGAACCTACATCATTGGCGGTAAGTATAAAAAGGTTTATTGCAGTGCTCACTTACGTGTTAACATATTTTTTCTTTCGTCTATAGATTCAGCATACCCTCTCTGGCCCAACGTGATCACGCCTTACTTCAGACGGACGGCGGACGATTCCAAAAAGAATTTCAACAAGATTCACTCCTCGACACGAATGGTGATTGAACGAGCATTTGGCCAGCTCACAGTCAGATGGCGCTTCATCAAGCAGTACCTGTATTTGACGACGGAGGATCGCATGATTCGGGTGATTTATGCATCATGTATTCTTCACAACTATGTTTGGGTCTCGGTGACTTGATGCCAGTAGAAACGACGGTTGAACACGCTGAATTGGATACCATCGACAATGTAGATGCGCCTCAGCATATGTCTGACCTCATCACCAACAACACCAACAGCAACAATGGCGAAGAAGATGAAGAAGATGAAGATGAAGAAAGCGATGATGACGATGATGGTGATGTTGAACAGGCAGCACCAACATTACGGCAAGTACGGGCTAATAGACGACGATTGCGATTATTAGGTGAACAGCGGCGGGACGAAATTAGGGCGATGTTGGACTCTCGTCAATAAAAATGATTTTTTTTTTAATTTGGTTTTATGGTAAGATAAAAAATAAAAATAAAAATAAAAAAAACGGACACTAATCAGAATCTACTTCGTCGGTAGGTGTGGATGGCTGTGGGGCTGATGTTGATGATGAAGGATTAGGATTGGATGGGTTTGGTGGGAATCTTGATGCCAAAACTCTTGCGTAAAAGTTCTGGTGGTTTTCCACCTGTTGTCGCAAAACACTAACCAATTCCATGTAGTGTCGATCGTTGTGCTCCAAAAACTCGTTTTGGAGCTCCCGCATTCCTTGGATCGCCATGTCGGTTTGATTCCGCAACAAGTTGACGAGATCGTCCCTGGTGGTCCTTCTTCTTCTCCGGCTTTCTCGATCTTGGTGGTCGGCTTGACGCGATCTACGTTCACCTGCCACAGGTGCTGCTGATGATGATGATGGTGGTGGAGCCTGTTGGTTTGTTGGTGGTGGTGGTGGTGGGGCCTGTTGGTTTGTTGTTGGTGGTGGTGGTGGGGCCTGCTCGTTTGATGAAGGTGGTGGTGATGTTGCCGATGCCGATGATGTTGATGATGGTGGTGGTGGTGTCCTGAACGAGGTTTCCCCGCGCATGCTGTCAATTTCCAGCACTGGACCAGTGTTGAAGGCTTCGCCAATCAACCTATGCATTGCTTCATAATGCATCCAGGTTGATGGACCACCTCCCGACCCTGTTGCATTCACCTGACGTTTCTGCTGGTGGTATTCCGACGTCAAACTCTGTAGCTTCTTCGTCAAGGCCGAGTCATTCCTATTGTCACCAGTCCTACTACGATACTCATCGTGTATTGTTTTTTTGATTGTTTTTTTTTGTAGGTTAGAACTTTGGTGGTATTCTTGCATACGTCCTGTCCAGCATTCGATCAAGATGATCTCCTGCTCGCTGGTGTAATGGCGCCTTTGTACTGCTGCTGCTGTTGTTGTTGCTGTTGTTGTTGCTGCAGTTGTTGGTGCTACTGCTGTTGTTGTTGCTGTTGCTGTTGCTGTCGCTGCTGCCGAAGATGGATCAGTCAAAAAAATAGGGTCAGTCATTGTAGTAGTAGTAGTAGTAGTAGTAGTAGTAGTAGTAGTAGTAGTAGTAGTAGTAGTAGTAGTAGTAGTAGTAGTAGTAGAGGAAGAAGATTGTCTTTTTTAATAAAATACGTCTTTTATTTTTTTTATTATTGGTGATTATAGCAAATTTATTGTGTAACTATTAAAGTTTAGGCTAGACGGAAGGTCGAACGGCTTTTGTTGGGTCGACGAAAGCCTTCTCTTAAAAAATAAAGGTCGTTCGACCTTCCCAAGATCCAATGCATTTCATTGGCCAACTTCATTTCCCGCTAAAGGTCGGACGACCTAAAGGTCAGACGGAAAAGTGTCTGGAGAGCGACCTGTGCCTCTGCATAATTTTTGCGGAATTCAAATCCAAGATAACCTGTCCATTCTCCCTTTGCTGTGAATTGCTAGGCGCACGGGATATTGGTATTCGGCATTTGAAAATGAAGTAAAATACTCTTCATCGCAAAGGACAGATAATCACAAACTTGGATAGACTGACACAAGGATCTTGGAGCTTGTCTTTTGTGGTGACTTATGTTGGAAATAGGCTATAGTGTCCACATCGTCACTTTATTCAATAGCATCCGTTGACAATGGAGGGAGTATAGTCCTTTCCAAATCTTGATAGAACCAGATTTCATTTTTTTTCTTGCAAAGAACAGGTAAAAGTCATCGCAAGTCTGAACTGACCGGCACAAGGGTCTTGGTGCATTGGCCATTATATAACGTTTGTTGAAAATAGGCTAAGGAATGCTCATGGTCGCTTTTGTCATTAGCATCACTTGTTCATTGAGACAGTAGAGTCCTCCCAAGGTTCAAGGTGAGGGTAAGCGGGTTTTGAATTAAGTTTTATCTTGTGTGTCAATTTTTCATTCTGCCACTTTTTTTTTAAAAAAAAAAAAAAAGTCAGGGTAAAACAATCTTGAGGCTATACTGCTCCATACAAGGGACTTGGTACAATGGCCATTATGTAAAGTTTGTTGGAAATAGGCTATAATGTCCACATGGCCACTTTAATCAATAGCATCCGTTGACAATGGAGCGGTAAATCTCCTTCCAACTCTGACTTGGGACTGGCGGAATATGAAAATGATTTTGCTCCTGTCTGTAAAAAAAAGTCTTTCGTTATTTTTTCTTGGAAATGACGGATAAAAGTCATAGCAAGCTTGGACTGATCGACACAAGGGACTTGGCGCTTGGATTTTGCGGTAAAGTATGTTGGAAATATGACATAGTATCCACATCGCCACTTTAATCATTAGCATCCGTTAACAATTGAGCGAGTAGTGCGCGCACTTTCCGGGCGCCTAGCATTCCCCTATTACTTGGTCAGATTTTGTAAAATCATTACTCATTTCAATCGGCAGGTGGTACTAATGAATAAACTGGCTGTGGATTATTCAATTATCATCCCTAATCAACTTTACTTATGAGCTCAGGCTCTTAGATCTTTGTTGATAGGTACTGAGATATTTTTTTTAAACCCCCCGAATTTCAACCCCCGAATGGATGCATTACAGAGATCTAGTGACCAAGACACAAAGACCATATTACTTTTCTTTATAGCCTCTTTTATCGTCTACCGGTAGTCCCCAATCAACAGTGACCAAACCTCACAAGTTTGGAATAGCTGCTTTAATTGCGCTTTTCAATCCAATCGCACCGTGAATGTTATCCAATAAAAACCCCCCTGTCAAATGGCCCCATTATATGTTTAAACCCTGGATGATAATTTTATTTTAAATTTATGCGAAGAGATAATATGACAATATATATATATACTAAAGGGATACTATAACTAAATATATGATTGCCAGCCAGCCCATGTTCTACCGAGGATGTTTGGATCTGTCGCTAAATCAATCAGACATTGTACTTGTTCTAAAGTATTTTGACAGTGATCACCAACATTAGCACGCATATTAATGTCTTTGTCGCCCTTGACCACCTTTTGTAAGCTTTTCAAATATGATCGCCCACTATGGCCATGTTCCAGCTCCTCCAGCATTATAACTAGGCAATCAGATATATATATATATATTTATATATAAAAAGCGGGGGAAGCGGCATGGATTCAGTTACTTTTTTTTTTTTTTTTTTTTTTTGTGTTATATATGCACTTTCTTTACCTGTAGGGTTCACACCATCAAGCTTCTTTCTTGCTATTTCCAGTTTTTGCTGAGGATACCATTCGTATTCTTCATTGGTGTTCGTAGATGAGGATGATCCAGCCATAAAATCAGATGAATTGGATGAGCGTTCTTCCACACTGGCACCGCTGCCTCGTTCTATTTACCCCCCCCCCAAAAAAAAGAGGAATTGTGAGTTATAATATATGCATGTGGGTTATCAGATAAACTTACTTTGTGCTTTGGCCTGTTTGGCCGCCACCTTTTTCCAATCCAGTAAAGGTTCTTTGACAAAGACATCCATGACATTCAAAATGACTTGCTTGTCCCTTTGCACGGCTAGTAAGATAATACAATATAATAAAATGTAAAGAGATTGCTTTAGTATATAGATATGAGTCTGTGATATTCTTTTTATCTTACCTTCCAAAGTATGCACCATGATTACCTCCAAGATCCCTTTGACACCCAATGGTTCCAAAGCTCCGACTAATTGTCTTGTCAGACGGAAGGGTGTCATTTCAGGAACAGGCAAAAGTTCAGTGGCAGATCCAAAGGCGTGACCAAAATCAATGGCGAGCAATGTTCCACGTTTTTTGTCTACCATGATGTTTTCCAAATGACGATCACCAATGCCAAACAGATAGCCTACAATAGCGATCGCACCAAGACTGTGCGCAAAGTTGTTCCGCATAAATATAAAAGCTTCAGGAGAGGTCGCCAATTGCATAAGATATTGCTTGAGAATGTTATCTTGAAAAGATCCAGTTTGTTGTTGGAAGTTTTTCATCACAGGTTCCCGAGGTGCTTTGAAAAGATTATGATAGCCTAAAAAACAGTAATAAGATTAATAGGTGGTTTAATACATGTTCCCCTCTTCCCTCCCCCATCCTTTTTTTTTTTTTTTTTTTTTTTTTTCTCTCTTCTTCTTACCCATGATTTCCCCTTTAAACTTTGCGACAAATAAGCGATAGTTTTCTTGCACCCGGACCATTAAACCCTTGTTGTTCAATTGTTCTTCAATACAGTTTCGGAGCGGTTTTGTGTCTTGTACCCATTCAATCATGCCGATATTAGTAGCCATTGGAATCACGTTGTATGTTGTGAGGTGGACATCATGTTTTTTACAATAAGGTTCCTTCCGTATCAATTCATTCGTCACCGTAAACAATTGCTGTATACGTTGATCCAGTCGCAAGTCTTCGCCACCCTAGAGTCATAGAGAAAATAAAAAAGATCGTTAGTATCACAGTTCAAGTCGACATTTTGGTTCCTTTAGTATGTTTTCTTCATTCTTACCTTGACTAAAAACATTGATTCATTTCCATCAGTTCCATTAATGCGTAGTCGTTTTGGTTTTCTTAAAGAGCCCATCACCAGTATACGATCATCAAAGCTTGCTATTTTGACATGAGACTCCGGATCAGGTGGAGATCGCCCATGATATTGCCCAGGTAATTCTATTTGTTCCTTAAAGTTGGTGCTTTGGAAGGTCGAGAGCCATGGGGAATATGATTTTAGTAGATCAGGTGTACCAGGTAGCTTTTGATTTTGGATGCTGTTTTGATAATACTTCAGGAGCTTGGCGTGTTGTTTGTCCGACATGGTCTTGATTTTGGATCCATTCTTCCCTGTTACGACAATGTTAAAGGTGTAAGTTAGTATTGCCATTTAAAACCCGCTTATATGGAAAATCATCCAATTTACTTTACCTAGAATTTCACGAAGTTGACTTGCATGTTTGACAGCAAAAGCTTTGGGTATCGTTCCGAGTCTTGAGTTGGTGGGGTCCAATAGAAGGTTGCAGAATTGTTGATAAGATTCTTCAAGGAAAGAGCTGTTTACGTCCACTTTTTGCCCAACCGACTATAGAAGTACAAAGATGGATGTTAGTCAAGTGTGTATGTGTGTATGCTTTTTCTTTTCTTTTACCATGATAAAGTCAATAAAGTCCTTGACAATGTGCTCGGGATTCGTAAGACGCCTTAATTCACATGTAAAGGTTTCCATCAGGGGTGATTTAATTGTCGTCTTGATTTGCATAATAGCTTCGCGATTGAGTGGATCCAGTTGTTCTTTGTAGCATTCATAATGTTCATTACTGAGTTGGAATGGATAGTAAAGAGCGGCTGGATATTCTTCAGCAAGTTTAAGGACCATAGGGAAAACATACTTGGCGATAGGTTTGTCGAGAATAGCCACCAGTTGCGGAATCCATCGAATATAGTGCCAAGTGACAGATGATTTTTCAACCTACACATAACATAAAAAAGAATGAGTACATTAACACTTTCCGTTTTCACCCCCGCCCCCTTTAACTTACATTTGATCTAAAGTCATCACCAGCTGAAGGGTAGCGTTCAATTAGTTCGAGTAACCGAGGAAACCGTTCGGCGGCTTGTTGTTGACCAAGATAAATTGCACGGAAGAAACTATTCACCACTATTTTACTATATTGTATAGAGTTGATGGACACCTACAAAAAAAAAAAAAAAAAAAAAAAAAAAAGGTTGGATTTAGTCTTCAATGTACATATTCATTTGTTTTTACAGCTTCTTTGTTACTTACAGGAGGATTACCGGAGGAGTTTTCGTTGGCACGCAATGCATTGTCACAATAGTCTCCAAACTTCCATGAGCATTCGGCCTCTAAAGTAGACTATACTTATATAAACCCATTAGGGAAATGAGTTGGTAAATTATGCAGAGATATCGATTTAGTTACTTACGGATTGTTCAGTAGCCATATCATGCGCAGTGAGAAGATGATTATGTCCTTCAAGTACCAATTGGCTAACAAAGTCACTGATTCCAGTGAATGTCCTTGCTCCAAAATGCTTGATAACTGATTTGTTGGATAGGAAGTCTTGGTAGGCGGATGGATTATCTTGTAGTTGTATCCTTGCCGTTTCAATTACCTTACCAGCAGTTAAATGGAAGTTGATGGTGAAGTCTGTATTCATGATTTGTGTTTGGTCAGGAAGCTATACGCATAAAAATAGGTTTGTTAAATAGGTTGGTGAGTAACTCTTTTTTCTACCACACCACATTTCACTATCATACCTTGTAGTTAAACACCGAGCCAAGAGTTCGTGCCATCAATTTTGATTGTTTGCTAAAATCATCAGTTACAAGACACCGTTGGAGTTCGATGTTAATAAAAGCATAGTTGCGTTGGTAAGATTCCACATTGCCAAGTAAAAGTAGTCGCTGCCATCTGTCAATGGCAACGTTGAAGTTGTTTTGTTGCCGCGCTGCTGATACCATTTCCATCAAGAGTTGTTTCCGGCTGTTACTGAGGAGAGAATCGAGAGATTCATGCGGCTTTTTAAAAAAAATAGGTTTGTTGTAAGCGTGTTGCACGAGTATTGCATATCAATCTTACCTGATTGGATTTAATCTTCTTTGATAGGATATCTAAAAACAGGAACCTCGAATCAATAACATCATCCCAAAGGTCCATCCCATCAAGTGTTGAATCTGGGTATATATATTGTAGAGTGCGGATATAATGGTCGATATTGTCGTTGTTGATGTTGTTTCGTTGATATTCACCGATCAAGTCCAAGAAGTCCTCCAATTCAACATTCTACAATATAAAATGTCATTATTTAAGCTTGTGATTGTTCCTGACATTGTTTTATTACCTTTTGTAGCGTCGCCAACTGTTGTATTCGGCTTGCTTTTGACAATGGGTGTAGACTCGTCCATGTAGATTGTAATGATTCATATGATTGCCTTATAAAATGTCGTCCGCGGTCAAAGTCATCCATAGATATAGCCGCCAAAGAGATTTCTAGTACAAAAGATAAAAGGCCATTAGTTAGTCATTGCTAAAGATCAAGTTAATGTAAGTATCATCAGTATTTACCAGCAGCATGATGTTTGATCAAGTAATCAAGTTTGTCTTTGGATTGCATTGATTGGCGCAAAAAAGGGAAAACGGGATTGGGATTTGCTTTTGTCCATTCCACCAAATTGTTGTCATCGTCCAATATTCCCTTCCGAAGCTTGATATTACTGCGCAAAAAGTAATGCAAATAAGGTACCTGAAGTAAAAGCTGTTAGACCGCCATATTCTTTTAGATCTTTACGTCCTACCTGATATTCTTTGTTCCACAATAGTTCATAATCACCATTCAAGTCATTTGTGACATGGAAGGAAACATCATCCCATTGAGTAAGCTGTTCAAAACATCGTAATCCTTCCTTTGCCCAGAGATTATACTAAAAAGACAAATCAAGTGAATTAGTTCACCGCTGTTTTCCTTTACTACGCATAACCTACTTCAGACGGATCAGTATCATCGTGATGGTCCGCCATAGATTCTTGGAGCAGGTTACAGGACAGAGCAATATCACCACGGATTTTGGCATCCACAGCTCCTACAATGTGACAAGAGCAAAGGGGAGAGTTAGTTTGTTTGATTAATCGCCACCATACTATCTTTCTACTTTCTTTTCGTGCTTACTTTTTGGCAAATCTTTAGTGGCAACATGAGTTCGATACAAGCTTTGGAAGATTTCAGGCTCACCAATGTCTTGATAGAGAGTAGCCAGATCGATCCATTCCTGGGAGCTTGCATGTAGCTTGGTATTGATTTCCGCCTGTCTGATTCGTTTAGCAGCTAGGGAATAAAAAAAGGTAGATAATGAGTATCGTGTATTAGTTTGTCTTATTTTGGTGTACTTACGTCGCTCATTTGTAGCTAGTCCACTTCCGATCTGTTTTTCCAAAACAGCTATTCCCAGATGATGATTGAAGCTGCGTTGGCTGACCACCTTTATTAGATCGCTATCCAAAGATTGTCCATCCAATTCAAAGTAAACACGCAGGAATGAGCTGATTGTAGTAGGCGAAAACAGTGTACTTGCATCAAGATTCGTTTTGAGGGTTTTGATAAGGTCGTTCTTGTAATCCTGTATATAACAGTGACAAAAAAAAAAAACATGTGTCAGAGGCCATAATTTACAAAAGTTGGATTATTAAGTACTTACATCTTTAGACACCAACACTTCTGCATTACGACCAATGGCAGCAACCAGCTGAGTATACAGAATGCGTGCAACATTAGGATCAGTACGGCCCAATGCTTGTAATGGTCTGATGAGTTCACTGTACTTGATTTGAATATCCGGAAGTTCACCTACAGCAAAAAGTGAATCATTAGATAAAATCATACAGGTAGAGAGGTCCTTTTTTTTTTTTTTTTTTTTTTCCTATCTTACCGACACGGTATTTTCGATGCATCACCACGCTCTTTTCACGTTGCTGTTTCTGTAGAGCCATATACTTTTGGAGGTTCTTCTTCAGCTTGTTTTGACGATTGATAAAGAAGGACGAGGTAGATAGACGATCAGATTTTACATATCGACGACGGAGATTAGCGTATTGGTTTTGTCTATATAGCGAGATTCAAATAAGATTAATTAGTATGTATGGGAAGAAGCCTAATTAAGAAGGGATATATTACCTTTTTTCATTATCAAGATCATTCTGAGAAGCCATAATTTGTGATGGTGTTGCAGTAAGCGGCGCCATACTTGATTGCGACGAGAATGGTGCCCCAAAGGTTGACATTAAGGAACGCCCGCCACCTATACAAAAGATAAAATACATGTTAATTTGAGCACTTTATACGTCAACATAAAGACTACTACTTACTGGCTTGGGTTTGACTGAATTCCAGAGTTTGTTGGGTTTGGCGTAGTTGATTATCCAGATATGCATTCGATTCCTGTTGTTGGTCCTGTGAAGCAACAAACAAAGGCGTCATAGATAAATTTCGTCTCCAAGAAGTGTTGATATGCTGAATATGGTCATCAAAGTGTGCATTCGGCAAAGGGTTGTCAAACAAAGGCTTGTCATATTCATAGCTGTCAGTTGTTGTTTCCAGTAGCATTTGAGTGGCGTAAAATATATACATGTTTTCAACAGGTGGCATAAACATATCCTTGAGAACGACTTTGGTGCGTTCGTAAATGTCGTTCGTCATTCCGAATTTGTGCTTTAGATAAAGGTGAATGTTGTTTCGAATGTATTCGCTGCCATCGACGAGACCACAGAGAATCTGCACCTTGATTTCGTTCCCAAGTGGCACTGAATCCATAAACTTGTCGTAAAGTGTTTCAAGCAGTCCATAATAATGATTCTAGTTTGTCAATTAAAAGGGTTATTAGTTCATGAATTCAAAAGCGTTTTCCAATTACTTATTCTTACCCGACAGTCTTCAATGCTGTGTTCATGAAAGGCCGCCACCAAATCAGTAAAAAGATACGTCGCCTGTTCAAAGTTGATTGTTGATACAACTTTTTCTAAAAGCTTCAGTATGGCCACTTGACAGGAGTCGTTTCTATAAGAGAAGTAAAAGAAAAGGTTGTGGGAGTGAGAAATAGATCATGAAGGGTCAAAATTTCAAAGTCCGTTTTTTTTTTTTTTTTTCAAAAAAAGTATTACCTGTAGTTGAGGATTTTCAATAAACCTTTTCCTTTAAGTTCCAGGAAAATGTCTTCTGGTGATTGATTTGCATATCCGGTGACAATTTCAATGGCATACAACAATGATGTTTCGACCAAGTGAGGCAGTATTTGGAAGACCTTGGGTAAAAAGGGTCGACAGAGTTCATCATCATGGAGATGTATACGGTGCACCAAGGATAAAAACAAGCGATGGTCTTTTTTATCGTCTAAATTATAGCTTTGAATCTACAAATAAAATAAATATGATCAATACAAATAATAGTAAACCAAGTCCACTTGTGATTCTTACTATGCGCATCAAGTGTTTTTCAATCTCCGCCGGTAAAGCATCCGCCCTATGTCGTTTTTTCATCAAAGTAAGCGACCAAGCAATAACCTATTTCAAATTAAGTCCGTATTAGTAACACTCCGATACCAAAAATCAAATAAGATTGTATAATAGCTTACCTCTGCAGAAGCAGCAGCAACTTCAACATGATGATTCTTGAGATTTCCAAATAGCGCTTGATAAAAGTCGGTTTCAGTCAATCCAAACATATCCACTTCAGGTCCATCATAATAGAGTTCGAGTTCATTAGCCAAAACAACACCTGCCATTTGTATGCCAAGTAGATTCTTTTTTGATTTGAGGTCAGTTGTAGAGAGTTGTTGATATATCGATTTCTAGAAGAAGCGCCAGTGTCAGTATTGTCTCCATCACCATCACCATCACCATCATGTTTTGCCAAAGTCTGACTTACCGTAGGTACAATAATAAGTTTTTTCCAGTTATCAAATGCGCTTTTGATAGTTTGTATGTTGTTTCGAAGGACACCAGAGTTTTCGTGGTATGAGTGGCAAATTAAATAGTTCTACAACAATAATTTCGAGTTGGTTACAAAGTCCATAGTCTTATACATTATTGCTTCATAGCTTTACCACAAACTTGTATATAAGATACCGATCCGATTCATTGTTGTTCAAAGTTGCTATTTTTCCCCAGGTCAGAATGATAACGCATAGATCCTAAGTTAAAATAAGAGTCAATTTACCTTTACATAGTTGCTGATGTTTAATTTCAGTATTACCTGTACAAAATAATTGATAGGCTGACCGTATTCTTCTCCGCACATAGCGAGTTGAATCAGGGGACGGATCCAGAATTGGGCATAATGTTCGAATACCTGAGGAGAGTTGATGATAACTTTGGCCAAAAAGAGTTTCTGCATCAAGGTTGCACCTAAAAGATAAAGGCGAATGTTTTTGTCTTAATTTTCCATGTTATCAATTCTTTAGTCGCTTTTTGTTTTTACTTGTAGATGTAAATGCCTTGTGAAGTTCAGACATCCACATTGGCATGCTAGTTGAGATTTCGTTTGGTGGAGTGATGACTGTGTGTAAGCGCTGGACAACCGCCCCAAGGAGTTTCATGCATGGATTCGAATTAAGTTGATCCAATTCGATCTCGGTCGAGCCCCTGTATTATAAGGATTCGCAAATTTAGTACCTAAAGCAGTAAAATAAAGTAGCGTCTTACCGTATAGTTGTTCCCACTTCATTTTCAATGTCATCCATATCTATATCAGCTTGATCATCCATAACAGTGGGCTGGGTCGGAGTTTCCTTCTGACCAAGAGCTTCGATAGCAATCTAACAGGACAAAAAAAAAATGATGAGTATGGACGACCCCCTCCCACCCCCACCCCCGTATATAAGACAGTACTAATTACCTCGGACAAGGATGGTTGGCTGAGGCTAAACATAAAGATAAAAGTTACCTTCCATTCATCCGACAATGCATAAAGTTTACATACCTGCTTCCTGTGGGTCCAATTGAAGCCATATATCCGGGGTTTGAATATTCCACGGCTTTGGCTCGCATGGCAGAGTTGGCACCAAACCGTTCGAGTCTTGTTTTCAAAAGAGGTTGATCCAATTCCACCACCAAATCCAGCTTGATTGATGAGTCCACAATGTTTTCCCATAGAGGTTCCGAGGGCTTTTCTTGAAAGAGGAATCCAACAAAAAACTTTTCGCTTTTTTGAGTTCGAAGAATAGATGCGGCTGCAGCATTGTAAGCGGCTTGTTGATATTCGAGTCTTGCTTTTGACAGAGAATCGCTTTCAGAAAGATGCTATTTAAGAAAGAAAAAAAAAAGAAGAAGATTAGTGTCTTGGTTCATACGATGTGATGACTTTTTTACCTTTTTCGATTTTGCTTGATGAGCTTGGCTGACTAAGTCGATTGTCATTTTCCGTCCCTGGCTAGGTTTATTCTCCGCCTGTTCCCATAAAACGCTGATCTTGCTTTGTGGACTATGTACTTGTATGGTAGGCAGTAATTCATACAAAACGTACTATCAAATAAAAGGTTAAGGATTATATTAAGCGTTATATTTACACAATACTACATATATGTATGTATAAAAAGGATATTTGCATCAGTTTGAAGCAGCAGGCTTTTTCCATCAGATCCAGTATCATTTCATCATCCGATCCACGCCGTAATTCATCTTGTTTGATAGTCCCCATTATATAGATGATGTTGGTTTCATAAAATGCAATT
Organism: Chlamydoabsidia padenii; assembly: GCA_025330725.1. Taxonomy (NCBI): domain Eukaryota; kingdom Fungi; phylum Mucoromycota; class Mucoromycetes; order Mucorales; family Cunninghamellaceae; genus Chlamydoabsidia; species Chlamydoabsidia padenii. The sequence goes on along the minus strand of JAIWND010000051.1, from coordinate 68,697 downwards.
ACATAATCCCGAGGCACCAAAAATAGAATAGATGCTACCAGATCAACCGCCTTCTTACGATGTCCATGATACAGATTGACGTTTTTGAAGTAGCTACAATAGAAGAGAGGGAGAGGGAGAGGAGCATTAGTGTATTTGATCATATCATTATGTTTGTTGTATTTAAAAACTTACTTGAAGCATGTTTGTATGATTTCCTTGAAGCTAGGCAAACCTAATCCATTAGCAAAGATACTGACACTAGGCGTGATTATTTCTTGATAAAGATGACCATTATCTTGCATAAATGTCGGGATGAGGGTGTTAAAGATGACCACAGAATGGAAGGTCGACATGATGTTGAGTAGTGACTTTAAAGCTTGGAGACTATCATTGTATCTATTGATATGATTTGGTTAGTAACATATATATATATATATATATATATATATATGTCTTTGTCTTTGTCTTTGTCTTCGTAGTAGTGGCATTTACTTACGTGGCAGATCCAGGAGTTAAATCCGAGAATGAGACAGGAAGCTGGTCATTCACAATCGTCTTGATAGCGTTGGAGATTCGATTAATATGAAGTCCATCCACCTGCAAAAAGAAGGGCAACAGATCAAAGGATTCATATTTGATAGACAATGGATAAGGCCCGGCGAGAAGGTGTTCTAATATATCAACAAGAGTTCCGTAGACAGGAGTCGACTTGGCTTGCACAAAGACTGTAGCGTTGGCACTAAAGATTCCCTTCATCACATTGACCAATGTAAGATAGTCTACCATAGTACTCCAATGGCCGTATCTTTATATAAATATAAAGAGTCGTTAAGATTTTGCTGTCATATACTATTACAATACTTACATTTCATTCAAAAATAAAGGTGTTGATATCAGCTATAAAAAGAAAACTGGTTAGTGAACTGTATTTCCTTTATCACCATTTTTTACTTGCCTGTTGAGTGAATTGGTTCACTTCTTGCTTTCTAGTATTCTTGTTGATCCGCAAATAATCCAAAAGACCCTGAATGATTTGCTTGATATAGCCATTATCGAGATGTTTAACAAGGTAAGGAGCAAACTGTTGGAAGTTCAGGGCAATACAACTATTGATCTACATTAACATTATAAAGCCTATTAGATCCTTGTTGGGTATCACGTACATTCAGTTTATGTGTTGTTGTTGTTGTTGTTGTTGTTGTTGTTGTTGCTTTTTTTTTTTTTTTTTTTTTTTTTTTTTTTTTTTTTTTTTTTTTTTTTTTTTTTTTTTTTTTTTTTTTTTGCATACTTACGTAGATGGAGTACCTTTGGTAAATGGTCAGGTGTTTTGAGCCTGCGTCCATGTCGTCTCTATCCAACTGTCCCTATTGGTATCAAACACAAGTAAGTTAGTTGGTTTGTATCGTTCCCTTTCCCGTCATCACTTTTACAATTACCAATAGTTCAGAGCAGTGTTCTTCAGCAAATCGGGGTTCGCCAAAAGCAAGCTGGGTCATATTACCAAGTAATTCAATCAGGGCAGGGCTATCAACGTTTTGCAGTTTCAAAAAGGTGTTGAACAGAGACATATAGAGCTCCTCGGATGAAGAGGGACCACCAATAGAATCAATCCTGTGCCATTGACGGCAGGTAATATCCAACAAGCCCATTTTCTGTAAAACTTTGACCCCTTTTATTGTTTCCACTACATCATGCAAAGAGGCTGGATCATTAAAAGAGGTAAACCCGTATTTGATTAGTATATCCATCATTAAAGTTTCATCCCCCTTTTCTTTTTTGTTACCTGCATGGTGGGTGTTCCATGCGAGTGAGTTGATATTCACTGATGATAATACTTCGGCAATAGCTGTACAAAACGTAGGTAACAATGTTGTAGACCAGTTTTCGTGTATCAAAAGGAGGAGTTGTGCAGCAGCAGAGCGGACTTTGGCGATATTGATCCAAGATGATAAGGAGGTTTGACCGGCTTGGATAGTATCGACAGTATAATGGGGTAAAAGCAACATAGACGCCACCATAATAGAGAATCCAGGGTGAAACAATAGGCCAGTATCATCTACCATCTTGACGGCCCCGAGTATATCGCCATCATTATTTTCCAACAAGTTGTTCACCAGACATACCATACGATAGGAGTTATAGGCGGTAAGTGAGTGCAGTTTCAGTTGGTCACCGAGAGAGAAGCCGTTGCCCCTTTCGTGAGACCTACCGACATGCGACTGGACAATGTGGACACATGCACCTGCAACTGACACCTTGTTTTCGTTTTGATGGAGTACCGTACAATCAGAATAAGATAGCACCTTACGTTCGAGAAGCCAAACATAACCATCAAGCGCACAGTTGAGTTGCTTGAGCCATTCCATTGTGAGGTTAAAGTTTGAGGTAGGTGGCACAAGGGTGGAGCTGTTATAGATTTTGGTCAAGTACTCTTGATCAGACGTTATCTTCTTTTTCAGCCAGTCTTTAGCATCCTTGATTTCTAAACAATATATAATATACAAAAGCAGTTGGTCATCTTTATTATGTATTCGTTCCATCCTATTCAAACACTTACCAGGTAATACCAGTGTAAATTCGTTGAAGAATTCCATACAGGCTTTTGCATATTCCCGTTCAGTTTTGCCAGTTTCTTGGAAGCACCATTCAACCACGTGAGCCAGATCGGCATGATCAGTACCAGGGAACGCCCGACGATTTGGAGATTCGGTTAAAAAAAGGACAGACTTGACGCGGATGATACGTTTTAGATGGGATATTGATTCGCCTACCTTCTGTTGTGTGCCTAATAGTATTTTTCCGATTCAAGGCAAAGAAGAAGAAAAGAATATTGGTTAATGTGGTTTGATATTTTAACACCCGTTTAGACTTACCTAAAGATGGATGATCATCTTCCGCCAGTCGCATACTAAACATAAAGTAGTAGAGAAGTTCCAACGTGTATCCGTCGACCAGAGGTGCTTCTTCACGGAACAGTCGATAGATGTGATTGAAGATCATGGATGCACCTAGTCGTTTTGCCGGGCTGGGGTGTGAAGCAAGGTGATACAGTCGCTTCAGAAGAGATTTGATATTCATTGGACCGTGGATAGCTTGAGTACTTGTTTGCTTGATAGACCATTTGACGAATTCATGGATACAAGTCGCACCGTATTCCCGAAGAGCTGCTTGATTACTACAGGCTGCATCCAAGCATGTTTGTAGAAGTATGATTGTTTCTGGATTTTCATATTGAGCGTTGTTTGTCAGCCAATGTATCAGTTGAGCCATCAATGCTTGAAACATGTCACGAATCACTTGATCCAAATCAATAGCCAGGCGCACTAGTACCGGGAATACATGTTTGTATAATTGATGATATCGAGAGGCCACAGGTCCACGCCGATCCCGAGCTTGAAAGGCACTATTTCCAATCATCACCAGTATCACCCCATGGAGGAATTCGCCAGACGCCACTTTAATCTTTCTGTCAGGGGAAGATTCGGCCAGATCACAAATATGAGGAAGCAATTCATCTGTTTCAAAAGAATCAAAGTTGATTAGTTGATTTATGTTTGTCTTTTTTTTTTTTTTTTTTTTTCTGTGACCTTACCCATTGGTAATTCGATCCCCGCATTTGGAAATGGCACGTGGATTGTCAATTGTCGATCAGGGTCCCACGCAAGTAATTGTTGTTGCCGATGACTTGCGGTACCCCTTTCCACTTGATCGTTCAGATTTTCCCCACTAGTAGAATTCAGCATAAGCTTGTTAAGACCACCCAGACGACCCAAGAACCGCATCACCCGCAATTGTATATCACGTAGTCCGATAGCCAAGTCCACCTCGTCCACGACGCCCAATTCCTCGTTGGTTGCTTTTCGATGTATCTGGTCTTTGTGTCTTGTGGCCTTCGTTTCTAATTTTACCCGTATTGCAGGTGCCGCCTGATCGATTTCGGTGATCTGATCCATCATAAGGTATTCGTTGAAGAGAGGAAGTATAGATTGCAAAAATGACGAATCGTCCTGTATCGTTTTGCGCGCTGGTGAATCCACATCAAGAAGCGATTCCAAAGTGTCAAGTGCCAATGTTGCCATAGGATAATAGGAGAGACCAAATCGCGCAGCCATTTGCAAAGGTGGAGCAAGTTCGACAACATCAAAGAATTCCAAAGGGGAAGTCAATACTAATCGTAAACAAGAGACCAAGAGTTCATCCTTGAATTGCTTCATTCTGTGCCACACTTGATGAATGTAATCATATAGTATACCATAGGCTTCGTCCACGGGAGTCTAAAGAAAAGTGTGAGTGATTAATTCATGCTGAATTCAAATCTTCATATGTACCTTTTTATGTTGATAAGAATCCAGTTTCCTATTGTTTTTTGTACAACTTTTAAAGATATTGGTTTCCCTTGTAATAGTCAAAATAGTTGCCAACATCCGATAAAAGCCACTAACAAGAGGGTTTTCTTGACTTGATTGAATGAGAGATGAGCTGGTGATTCCAATCCATTCAGGCAAACGTTGATTATCCAGTCGAGGAAGAATAGTACACCAAAATCCCACCAAGTTTTGATACAAGACAAAATCCTTTTGATTAACAGGTGCCAGATTTTGAGATAGAGGATTGGTATAGTTTCTGGTATTATCTTCGTTGTCGTCTTCGTTTGCTGCTTCCACATTAAGATTCAGCGCCTTGATCATATGTAGCACAGAGGTCATGAATTCATCGTAGAGTATTGAGTGTATTTGTTGATTACTTTTGTCCGCCTCGTTGTTGTCACCATAGGAATCCCAAAAAGAGTCACTGTAATTATCGCCAACTTCATCTTTATCTTGGTCGCTGTCAGGGTTGATAAAGTAGCGCTTGTTGAGTATCGAAGTCCAAAAGTATACCAGTTCCTTGTAACTTGAAGGACCATCTTCCACCATGATGCTGAAGTTGCTATCTTTATCATTGCAGGTGGAGATAAGAGAGTTGTAAACTAGCAAGGAATAGAGTGATTAGTAAAATTAAAATAAAAAATTATCAATGATGGTTATTTTTACTTACAAAAGGGGGATAAAAATTGTCGTAGCTTTCCTTCACCTTTCAGGTAGAGTGTTTTAATTAAGTTTTGGATGGATAGCACACCCGGTTGTCGACTGTAAGCAGATGTTTGACTATAGAGTGATACAAAGGAGTCTGTCATTTTGTTGAGGATGGATAGGATAGCTGGTTGTACTGTTTCAAAGTGTCGGACGATTTGAGTGTAGGATTGAATAAATGATGGTAGGTTGTCGGTACGTTTTTCTTTACCAGAGTTGATCCTACACATATATAAAGATCAATATAATGCCCATCTCTATTTCTTATCATCAACAACTTACATCATACAAAGCCAAGTACCTTTATGAGCGAGCTGTTCTTGTAATGAATCCAGTTCATCAGGTTGCATGAATTCAGTCACTGCCTTTGCAAAGTAACCAATACCACGGACAGAGATAGAGAGAAGTTGGAAATCTAGGTCAGCGTAGTCCTGTTGAAGGCCAATGCTAAAGATCCTAATATAAAACTAAACAAAAACAACAAACAGGATTAGTATAACATGGAGCCAGTTTAATATTGCACTACTTTACATTGAATATAGATCGCTCTTGTATGCCTGTGTTTCGAGAAGCCGCTGCACCAATCTATTGATAATACAGCAAATCATTAATATCACAAACCGGTTGTCCCAGCATCTTTTTGTCTAAATCACCTGTTTGAAGGAGCATTCCAATGCTCGATATCCCAGTTTTTTGATGTCCCGGTTTTGATGACCACATAATTTCTGAAGTGATGTATATATTTCAGGGTAATCTTGGACCAAATAAAGACGCAAAAGTTGTGCATGTTCGATGAAGAGTTCCAATCCAGCTATTTATAAAAAGAGAAGGTTATTCATAATTCCAATACCCGTTTAGTGTCAATTACCAATAGGAGCAGCATATCTTGTCAGGTTATCGGGAATAACAAGTACCAACTTTAGTGCATTATATATAGGTCTGATATCAATGGATACTATCAAAATAAAAGAAGTAAGTAGTGTGAATGAGGCTATTTTATTGTTTTCTTCTTCTTTTGATTCTTTTACTTACGTTGATTTATATCATACATGTTATTAGATAGTAAACATGATATACCATTCAAAGCACCAGCAATGATATTGTTGTCGGCACCATCAGATTTGTCATAAAGTTCGTGAGAAAGGATATTGGTACAGTTTTTTGCCAGCAGTTTTGTCTGTAACAGTGTCACCTTGTCAGTATGATATTTTGTGATTGTACCCAAAAAGTCCAAGAGTGCCCCTTTCACTGTGTTTGGTACAGATGATACACCACGTCTGAGTTCGTATGAGAATCTATGCGTAATAAATCAAATTGACGTTAATGATCTACTAGAATAAAAAAATCCCCAATTAGACTTACTTTTCATACAATTCTTTGATATTCATATAAGTTTCAACCACCTGCGTTGAGTCTTTTAAAAGTTCGGTCAATACAGAGAGTGACTTGACACGCACAGGTGGAGCACCATCACAAGCCAAGACGACACAAGTTTGCTACAACATGCAATAATATTAGTCAAATGTCATTTGTTAATTACACTTTTGGTTACCTCTATTGACTTCATATATGGTTTCAAAAGAGGTTTCGCCTTGTTGAAGAGGGAGGCAAGAAAGTCCAGAAGAGTAGTTTGAGCACCTTTGACGAGACTTTCTTTTGTATAGACGTTAGATCGCAAGAAGGGTAGTAAACCATTTACACGTTGGAATAACAAGGATACCGCATAATCTATAATAAAAATAACATGAGTTTAATTATTATGAATGTGTTGTTGTATGTACTTATCTACCTACCAAAGTCCGTGTCAGTAATGTCATTCAAGGTCGTGGTGGCAAGATCGACAGCTAATGTTTTGGGGTCGAGTGTGGCTGCTGTTGCATTCCTTTGATTGTTTTGAGGTGTGTACTTGTTGAGGTCTTCCAGCAAAGAAGCAAGATGTGTTATCCGTGACATGTCGAATGTAACCTGCTTTTTTTTTTTTTTTAGGGGAAGAGGAAGCGAAAGAAACGGAAATTCGTCCGCTCACTTGCTTTTGTTGGTGTTAAAATCCCGCCGCCCGCAAATTATTTAAATCCCGCTTGATCATCGACTGTCCTTTACCTGTATACATATTGTATTGCCATGCCTTTACCTTTCTCATATACTTTAGAACATTCATCAAAGTTCCAAAATTATTCTAGCCACATCATGTATAATGTAGTTGCCTGGGTTTTATTTCTTCATACGATCTTACGGGGGATGGGGAGACAAGGTAAAAAAAGTGATTTGGTTGGCCTCAAATTGACAGGGTTGGTATCTAGTACTATGGAGATTCTCTGATTTAAATTTGGAACCAATCGATTGACTCTCTAGACTTTTATGGATGGTTTCAGTCCCGTCATGCGAATTTGAAAAAGATGGGCCAAATTCATGCAACCGCGCCATTCCCTGAGTTTTCATTTTGCTACAGTGTACATTGTACCACATGTTCCTATACCCCATGAGATAATACCTATCAATTTTTGTTAGAATCTATTATGTGCAAAAAAAAAAAAAAAAAAAAAAAAAAAAAGGAGGAAGAAGAGGTGATTTGGCTGGGTGGTATGGACAAAAAGAAATCGAAAAAGGATCCTTCTTCTGGCCTGAAAATCACAGGATTGGTTCCATTTGATTAGATGGAATTCATAGGATTATATTCTAATATTATGAAGAACATACAGTACAAAATTTGGAGTTAATCGATTGACTTTTGAGACTCGCATAACTGTTTTTACCATGTCAAGTGGGATCTGGTATGCGGGGTTTGAAACTGCAAAGATGGGGAGTGGCGAATAAATCAATTTTGCCCTATTCTGACAATCCAGGTGCAAAGCTTTTCTTGCATAAATAGGTTAAACATATGATTCAAGACTTGGTCCACAATCATTCCCAGCTTATTTCATGTAAAATGTCATCTAAATTATTAAAAAAAGTATCAAGAGTTTTATTATAAATACAGTAACAATCATCAATTATGTCTACAGTGTCTATATTAAAAGGGTAAGGGGTAAAGGGATGCGGTAACAGTGAGTGTTAATAGATGAGAGTGGGAGAGAGCGGCTAGCACTATTATCGTAACGTTTGTTCCTTGATCCTGCTACTTGATTCAAATGCCTTGTAAGGTGATTGATAGTTTTAAGCATACCCGTAGTCGATAAAAGTGACGGCATCAGATCGAAAACCAGAAGGAGCCATACCATGTTTCCCGTATTCATCTTCTTTCATAGTGTTGCCAAAGTCTTGACAGGATCCATGCGTTTTAGTTGTCATTACCATTCGTTAAGGTCAATAGTGTTCAGCCAGTTCCAAGAGGAAGTTGTAGAATCGCCGTGGTGTAAAGTCTTGAATGAAGTACCCACTCCAAAGAAATTCTATGAGATCAAGCCAAATCGTAGCAGTATTTGTTCCATATAAGTGAAGCCCAAATCTTTCCTTGTTCCATCCTTATTTCCAACAATGAAACAAGAAAGAGAGAGAGACGAAAAGGCTGAGGAAAGAAAAAAGTAAAGTCAAGAAATTGATTTTTAAATCCCGCGCGTGCTACTTCAAATTCACTTTTTCACCTCTTTCCTTTTTCTTTCCAATGCCAATAGGTAAAACAAACCAAGTCAGGATGGGATGATTGAAGTACTAACGTTATCTATTATCTTTTTCTATATCAAGCTGCCGTTAACTCGATAAACACAGTCAAGCCAAATCAACACGGGATTCACCTTTGCCTCAAGGTGCTGGATTGGTTGGTAACGATGGAAAGCGTAAAGAATGGTAAGATGTAGTACTACTTTATAATAACAAACACAATCAGCGCTAACACTATGTTTATATTGATCTTTGATAGGTGTACCGATTCAGATGAGTGAATACTTGGTAGGTGACCAATCTGGCTGTATCGTGTTGAAGGTGCCGATCAAAGGTAATCACAAGGAAAAGGAAAAAGTAGTATAAAAGCAATTAACAAAGGAATGGTTGCCTTTTTTTTTTTTTTTTTTGTCTACTTGGTGGGTGGATGGAAGGTCTAGAAAGTGGAACCTGGATTAATATCAAGAATGGATATACTCAAGTGGTGGCTGGCTCTATTAGGCTTGTGGTCGATTTGGACTCTGATATTGAAATGGCTACGGGCGACAAGGATGACTCTATCAACATGTCTAACAACTTGTCTTTTATTGAATACCTTGTCAAATACTAAACATTGGATACCTTGGCACTTGTGCACTATGGATATAGAAACGATGGATTTGTCTTTACACACACATACATACTAAAGTAAATTTACTTTCTTCTCCCATAGCTTAAATCTTCTTTTATTTTTATGATCGATACCTTAATAAAATTGAAACCTTTTTTAACCCATTTATAATATTAAAACCGTAATCGAGATCAAGTCCTTGACTTTATGATGAATGATCGAACTCGGCTTTGGTACCTGCCGTCCAACAGTTATTACTTTCTCAGGTGCCGAAATATTCAAATCCCGCTTTGCGATATGTCTTCTTTTAACTGATGATCCAACAAGTATGTTTATAATCTACTGGTTTAATGTTTGATATGTTTTATTTGCTTATAATTGTATCTGCATATAGTTATATATAGCAAGCAATGTAAATCCAAAAGTGGTTGAAGCGGAGTTGTAAATCTTCGATTTGGAAGATTTGGAAACCATAGACCTCTTCCTAATGTTCTGTCCAACCACAAAAACAATCGAATCGCACGAGTAGTCTACCTTCCTGACTATAAAGTACTGACTATGGATTAATGTACTCTATGATAAAAAGGGATTCTTTCTTGTCAAACGTCAATCCAGCACTTTTTTTTTTGCTGCGATGTCGGAGTTACACAAAAGACATATTTCAATCCACTTTTTTTACTTTTTCCATTCTGATCCTTCTCTTTCACTTTCTTTACACTTTTTTTTTAGACATCTTTTTCCCCTTCCCTTCCTTTTTATCATGTATTCTAATCTTTTATTCCTTGGTGCGATTGCTTTAGCCGCTATTAATAATGTGAATGGATTTGCCTTTAAAGAAACATATCCTGATCCTGGTGTCATTCCTACTGCCAAGCCTGAATGGCTTGCTCTTCTTAAAAGTGCCAACATTACCACCGCTCCTGTTTTGAAGGTGACTCCTGGAAAAGGTAAGAAAGGTAGTCGTCTTTTTGGTTTTTTGTATACTCATCTCCTTTATCTTGTATAGGCCCTGAACCACAAACTGAAGGTGACCCTTACTGTGATTGGACCTACACTGGTTGTTTTGGTAAAGAAGATTTGTACCAATGTCCTAAAGGTGAATGGGCTCCTACTTATGATGACGGTCCTTCTGAATTTAGTGGCAAACTTTATGATGAATTGGATAAAACCAACACCAAGGCGACCTTCTTTATGGTGGGTGGCCAAGTCGTCAAGTTTCCTGAATTGGCTCTTCGTGCTTACAAATCTGGTCATGAAATTGCAATGCATACTTGGTCTCATAATTACATGACTTCCTTGACTAATGAACAAATCGTGGCTGAATTGAAATGGAATGAACAAGTCATCAAGGAAGTTACCGGTGTATCCCCTCGATTCTTTAGACCTGTAAGTTGATAACTTTTTCTAAAAAAAAAAAAAAAAAAAAAAAAGGCTTGATGATAACTAACTCTTTCTCTCTCTCTCTCTTTTTTTTTTATTGTCATTTAGCCCTATGGTGATATTGATAATCGTGTTCGTGATGTAGCCAAAGCTCTCGGCTTCTCAGGTAATCAATCTCCTCTTCCAAATCATCATCATCATCATTATCATACTCACCTTTTTTATTATCATTGCATTCTGTAGCTGTGATCTGGACTCATGATACAAATGACTGGTCTGTAAGTAATCATCCTACCCTTTATACTCTACCTTTATCACTAATACATTGATTATCACCACTATAGCTAACCGAAAACCCCAACTTCCATGCTTCATGGGTCGATGGCAATGTAACAAAATGGGCATCTGAAGCTGCTACTGCCCCTCATGGTGGTGTCTCCTTGGAACATGATCTGTATAATGTCACTGTGGATGCTGCTGTCCGGGTGTTGCCTACTTTTTTGGTAAGTAAAGATCCGCATCCTTCTCGAGAGGGGTGGAAGTGAAGTACTGATTTTTTTTTTTTTTTTTACTGATTGTAGAAATCATTCAAAGTGACCACGGTAGGTGATTGTAACAAGCAAGCGTCTTATAAAGAAACTGTTGGTACCAATGCTGTGTCCTCTTCATCTGTCGCTACTTCTCATACGGATAAACCAACCAGTGTCAAACCTTCTGCTATTGCTACTTCTGAACCTCAAACTGCCAAGAATGCAGCTGGTGTTTTGACCTCGGGTGTCTTTGGTGTCGGTATGGCTTCCCTGCTTGCCCTGGCCTTCTCATCTTAATTGTCACTTGTCAACGTTTTTTTTTTACCACATCTTAGTATAGTCTCCCTCTCATTTATTGATTGTACACCTAGTTTCTTATATGTCCCAATAAAACAAAATGTAGTTTATATCTATTACTTCATCGCCAAAAATCAGTTTGTCGGGATTTGAAATTTGTTTGAATCGACCGTTTTGCATGAATGACTTTGGAATGATGTGTATTGCTGATAAAAGTGAAACGCCAATCATGAAAGAGAATGACTTGTAAGGGATGTACAAGCGGGGATAGGACAACCTTCGGACTTTGTATACTATAGTGATTGTATAAAGTCCACACATTATGAAGAAAAGAGTTAAAAAAGATCCTATAGTCGATCACCATAAAGCCATGTTGGGTCAACCCAATGACACACAAAAAGCCCCATCATGTATGATCCCACAAAAAAGAGAGACATCTTATTGTTATCCTGTTATAAACCCGCACACACCCACATCCAAGTATATTCTACCAAACATAAAAAGAAGGGGTAAAACAAAGATTTTTATTATAAAACCAGAAGAGAAGAAGACCTAGCTAGTGGAGTGTTTTATAAGGGATGCTAATTATGAGTAATGAAGAAGAGGGTAAAGGTCAATTGTATAAATAGTGTCCAAAAAGGGGGGAAGAGGAGGAGGAGATTAAGCAGTGGCCACAAAGTCAGGGAAGCATTCGCTCATCTTCTTATTGTGCTTGTTTTCGGCATGTTCGGTCAAACTAGAATAGAGAAAGAGAGAGGGAGAATTAGGATGCCTACCTGATTTCCTTTATCCCCCTGATATTACTTACGCTTTTTCACGACTAGTGCAAAGGAAGGTTTGGAAGCAGGTCTTGCAAATAATGTTCTTGGCAGCAGCATTCTATATCAATAACAAATGATGAGTCAAAGGGGAGAGCAAGATGAATCTTTTACATACCACTTTTAATTGAGACGCAGGACCCTTGGCGGCCTTGGCATTGCGTTCACGCTTCATTTGTGCTTTTTGTCCCTATAATAGATATCGAGTTAGCATCAGTATACAATATCAAGTATTCTATTATCATTTACGTTGCCCATGGTGTTGTAAAGAGATTTGATAAGGTGTAAAAGAAAGAAGGAAGAAAAAGCGAAACAACAACAAAAATTATACCTCTTGTCGGGATTTGAAAAACTTTTTTTTGGGTTTCCCCATTTGTCTACCTTCTGTAACGCCACTTTACCAATACAATGATTGTTGGTAGAAAGTAACAATCAACCTTGATTCTTCTTTTACTTGCTTGATTAGTTAGATATAAAAAGTATGTTTCCGAGCATTGGTGCATAACGTCTCTGAAAGGTGCGGGGAACAATGGAAGAGGTATTGAAGAAGATCATATGATTGGATGCACGGGGTTTGGAAAAAAAAAAAAAAAAAAAAGAGAGAAGGGGGAGGGAGATCAGTCATATGAGCATATAGGTTGACCAAAGATGAAGGAAACTCGGGTAGGTGGTAACATGATTATAGATGAGAAAATTACTCTTACTCTATATAGAAGATTTATTTCAGTACTCACACACATAGCTTTCTCGCGACCCAAAAAGTCGTCGGTCTTTATACTTTCCCCCCCCCCTTTTTTTTTCAACTTTCTTACGCTTTTCTTTCTTACTTTTAATTCCTCTTCCATGCTTCTCTCTGATTTACCTCATGAACTCATATTGGAAATATATCGTTGGCTATATGATTGTGATAGTAATACTCAACTTATAAACGACAAGCATCTACAACACTCTTGGACACTCAACATCTTATCGACTTGTATGGTTTGTCAGTCTTGGTATACTGCGGGGTCAGAATACCTTTCTATGCGACGGTGTACTTTGCCCTTCCTCTCATTATCAACTTTACTTTATGCAGTAGAAACTTGCCTAACCGATCATCCCACCTGGTCTCAAGTCCTTTTGGAATCTCAACGAAATCGACTAGACTTTCATACTTATCCACGACGACTAATCCTCAACCTATCACCCCTATTGAATCCACCTTCTTCATACCTATTACAACGACAACAACAAAGGAATCACACTTTGGTTCGGGAAACAGGTAAAGAAGTAGGCAAAGAGGGGAGGGGAGGGGGAAAATCATATGGATGAAATTGACTAACAACTCGATTTACTTTATACTTGACTAGAACAAATGTCAAAATCAATACATGACTTGATAACATCTTGTTCCAATTTGAAAATGGTGGAAATCTTATATGACTCACGGTACACTACAAAACCCAAACGAATTCATCCCTCCACTCGGGCTTTGAATGATTTATCCCGTGTCCTATCTAATGCATTGACCACCACTTCTTTATCTCACTTGATCTTCACTGCTCGAGAACCTATTCAACGATGTCCATGCTGTGCTGGTCGTGGCTGGGACCAGACTTTACGTCCACTTTTACAACAATTACCCATCACCACTCTGGAACTCGATCATGTGCTACCATCTCGCTCTGTCCTGGAATGTCTAGCAGAAACTCGGCGTATCGATACTTTGATCATTCATGGTAATATCTTGACTCAGGCCTCACGATTGGCTAGGTATGGATCTTCTGTATCTACACCACCAAGAATCCCTTTGGAACTTTTATCACAATTACGGACTTTGGAAATATACCTACACAGTAATCAACAACAAAAACAGCATGATGACGATGACGAGGATGATGATGATTTGGACCTATTGGCCATGTTTCGACAGACATACGATATCATACACCCTATTCCTAGTTTACAACAATTGATTCTTCATGGTCGAGAAAAATATAATATCACACTTCATGGACCACCTAGTAATGATGTTTGGCGGAAACTGGAACTCTTGGCTGAACGACATCATCTACAATCTTTTATATTGGACAATATTCCCGGGTTTAGGTGTCCTACTGTCCAGTCCAGATTACAGCATCTGTTTCTTGGCACCGATTTGGTTGATGTAGTTTATAATACTTGATATATTGTTTAATTAAAATAAACTTTTTTTTTTTTTTTACTATTATTGTCCCTGTGATGTGAATGATCTTATCTTTGGTTGTATTACAATACTTTTTATGTATTGATCTTTATTTTTTGTTGCACAATAAATACCACGTGTGCTCATTGTGAGCAGTACAATGAATGATGTACAGTACATGGCACTTTTTTTTCTTCTCTGAGATAATACAATAAATTCCCGTATCTCTCACTTTCGAGAAGATGATTCGGGATTTGTATTTCAAGTCCCGCTTGCATGAATCTCTTTTCTAGTATGTTTGTGATGGAACAACATCAAACGAATCACATTGACCCTTCTATAGTGGAGCATAAAAGCACAGACTCCCATACCACCTTCAAGAAAAAGAAAAGAAAAAAAAAAAAAGGACACATTACAAATATTACATTTAGTAAAAATACACAAACGGGAAACGGGAGGTACACGATATTTTTAGCCCCCGCTTTCCAACTGTCACCATTGTTGATTTAAAAGGGGCCCATGATGATCTAAACAAAACGTCGATCAGAATATACAAGGCGATGAAGAGAGACAATTATTTATTGGTTGGTATAATAAGAGGGATGCTAATTCTAGAATGATTTTAACTAGTCTAAAGGCGGAAGGGCATCAATTTATATGTACGAGTGGTGTGAAGGTAACAAAAATGCTGGTGTGTGTGAACGAGGATAATCGTTAATCGGTTTTGATGAGGTGAGATTAATACGTCAGTTTACAACTATAGGTATATCGATTTTGATAGAATTCGAGTGATGCCAAATAATGGAACTAGAGAATAAATGATAAAATGAGTGAATACTGATGATCTATTTTCCCTTTTAACTATATATATATATATATCCTACTTACATAGATTCCAAAACAAACAAATACATGCCAAATAGCATGACTAGTCATACCCGCAAAATCAAATCGACCAGGATACATTTTTTCGGGGAATCGTTTAGCATCTATGCAATAAAAATAAAAACCAACCCCCTCTCCAATGTTAGTAATTATAAAAGAGAGAGAGATAATTTTTATACTTACAAATAAAGACACCGAGGATATACATCAAAACACTGACACCAGCCATTTTGAAGAATTCAAAAGAGGCAGTAAACCCATTGAGTCGGAAGAGATGCAGGACAGGTACGGCACTTGAGAAGGCCATGGCGACAAAGACGGCGATTCGTAAAGGACGATATTTCTTTGTATCCCAACACTTGAAGAAGGGAGAGATGGTACCAACACTACCCATGAGACCGGTGAACACCATATAGCGACGACCTGCTTCGGGTTGACAGTAGAATCCAAAATGTTCAGTCACCAATACACTGGCAGTAATTAAAAAGGCGATACCAATGTAATCCAAAGTGGCAGTGAATGATTTAATTGTGTGTCGAGAGTGGCAAATAAAGGTGTGGTAGATCGATGAGCAAAACAGGCAATTTAGAGCTGCTAGACAAAAGGTCACAAACACAGCATGATCGGCTGTACTTGCTTCAGGGAATTGATACTATCATAAAAGTTGTCATTGAGTATTTAGTGAGTATTTATCATCTTTGTCTCCGTCCCCCTCCCCTCACTACTTACATTAACCATATATATAGATAGGATCAAAAAGAAGATAAATCCGATCAAGTGGCTGTGGATGTTGAGTGTTTCATTATGAAGCATGAAAATGGATTTCAAGCAATCATGGTGATGATGATAAAAACGGTACCTATAAAAAAAAAAAAAAAAAAAAAAAAAAAAAAAAAAAAAAAAAAAGAATGCATATTAATAGAGTGATCTTCAAAGGAGAGTGGATGATCGAATTCAAGGAGAGTATTTGTATATCTTGCTCCCTAACCTAAACCTTTTTATTGTTGTTGTTACTTACCCCGATAGGACATATTCATTTTCTTGCCATTCAATAGGTAGTTCATGTAGGTATAAGAGTCGACGAGCATCATCCACCACTGATTTAGCACCGTTCCAGGTATCATGTACTTGATCGTCCATATAGTGTAAGAATCCCGTACTGTCCTTGTCTTCGATTTCCTTTATTTTCAATTTGGCAGAGGCGAGAAGGTGAGCAGCCAATGGTGGAGGACAGGCACCACTGGATGTCGAATGAGATCGTGTACGATGTAAGGACACCGTCATGTGTGGTGTGGATTCAGTCACCGTGGATGCTATGGATTGGGAATGACGACGTTGATGAGAATTAATGTCCATCGGTGTTGAATGTATGTGGAGCCCCAGATCAGATAATGTGAAAAGTGAAAGAAAAAGGGAAAAAGAAGAAATAAAAAAAAAAATGGGGGAGAACTCAATTTAACTCGTCGGACCCTTTGACAGCAAAATTGGCTTAAAAAAAAAAAAAAATCGATATCGGGATTTGAAATATGGTAAACGGATCAGAATAGTACACACTTGCCCTTTCCTTTGTAGTGTATCGAATATATAACTTGATGTTATTATCATTAAGGAGGAAGGGCTTGATTCATGTAGGAAGGAGCCTTTACCTACTAATACCTACTAATGAGGATATTTCAATGTTAAGAGAAATGTTTGTTCCTGAATACTGATCACTCCTCCCAAATTTGGGTTTTGATTGGTCAATCTTTTTCAGTTACAATGAAACATACCAAGACGGATCACTGAAGCCACACCTTGTAATGACAACATTGTTTGATCGACTTTTTCTTACCAATGATCGTCTTTGAACTGACGTCTTTCAACTTTCCTTTCTCCAGAAGAGAAAAGAAAAAAAGAAAAGAAAAGAAAAGAAAAGAGCCTACAGGTGGTATAGCCTTATTTTGGAAACACACATGGTCCCAGGGAATTCACTCCACAAATTTATGATCCAGTAGCACAAAAACCAAGGATATCCTACCAAGCGACATGTGTGATAACAATAACATTCATTCAATCACTCTATGCTTTTACGAAACTAGTGACAGTTTTATGTAGTATACAATTATCAAATCCGAATAGGTTTCAAAAAAAAAAAAAAAAAAAAAAAAAAAAAAAAAAAAAAAAAAAGGTGCCTGAGAATGAGAAAAAGGGGTAAAAGGTTAAATTGGGGGTTTCAAATCCCGATAGAATGTGGGAATACGGCTCTCCCAAACCAAAAAATTCACCGCCTTTTCCTTTTTTCCCTCCTTCTCCCACAACAAATGAAACATGGCTTACTTACTTGTATAGGGAAACACTTTGGTAGAAAAAGACCTAAACAGGGGTAAAAGAATATTTGAAACACACATTTACATCACCATCATCTCTCTTGTCAAGTAGACACAGGTGGTGGTCTATTGACAGGTACAAAAGTTATAAATGTCGACAACAATAATGACAACGAATAGTAGGATATCGTGGTGGTGATCTAAACTGACTGGTACGCCATACATCAATTAACCCCTATCTGAAACGATGCGCATTGGATACAACTAACTAGTGGGGTGATCAAGGCAGACTAGATTGATTGTCTGTATAGTTAGCTATAGATAGATATAGATTAGACTATTAGGTCATAATAAAATGATACATATAAAAAGTTTTTTATTGGTTTGATTGTGTTTAAAAGGAAGCGGGAGGGACAAATGTGTTATTTATACAAGAGGATCAATAAAATAAAAAGCAGGAGGGGGGGGAGATAATGATAATAAAGTATAGTAAAAGTGGGATAATTCATACAATAAAAGATATAATAGATGGCTAATTAATAGATGGTAGATGATAAGTTGATTATGGTGCTGGTGAAGGTGCTGTGCTGCTTAATACAGAGTCTTCGTCCATAATATGACTACGTTGACCTAGATTACTGTTGTATGATTTCATGGCCACTTCGTATTCTTCCAATTCCTTTTGATACATGTCCTGGTATACCTATTTCCCCCCACAAGATGTTTGTCATCAATTAGTTTCTGCCTATCTATCTATATACCTATTTATCTTACCTTCTTTTCATCCTTATCGAGGTTTTTCCATTTAGCACTGAGTAGTTTTGTTACTTCGCCTAGACTTCGTTCCTCTGGGTGTTCATCCTTGATTTTATCCCGCTGTAAGCGACAGAATAAGAAGAAGACATTACCAGGTCCTTTGGGTGCGTTTGGATCCTTCTTCTTTTTGAGTTTTGTTGTTTTATGGTTCACAGCCTATCATAATAGATAACATTTAAAAGGATCAGTTTGCTGTGGTTACTGTTGTTTCCAAATGTTAACTTTACAGGTATCATTACATGTTCGTGATCAGACTGTTCTTCTTCCTCTGACTCGTCTATTGATTCATGATGGCTAAACTTTTCAATGCGATCCAGTAAAAACCTAAAATGAATAATATAAAGTTAGTAACCCTGTCTTTATTACATATTGTCCATCTACTTACGTTCGTTCCAGCCTTAATCGTCGAACACTTTTTCGTGCCTTGTGTATACGAACATGTAAAAAGTCGTTTTCCTATAAAGTAAATAAAACAATGTTGTTAGTATATACATAGTTTGTTATCATCCTGTTTGATAGTCATGACCATACTCTTTCAATGTCCCGGATGCGTTTCTTCAGTTTTGTATACTTTTCTTTATGATCGTCATCTAAAAATAAAATGAAAAAGTTGAGTA
This sequence comes from Chlamydoabsidia padenii, assembly GCA_025330725.1. Classification (NCBI taxonomy): domain Eukaryota; kingdom Fungi; phylum Mucoromycota; class Mucoromycetes; order Mucorales; family Cunninghamellaceae; genus Chlamydoabsidia; species Chlamydoabsidia padenii. The sequence continues at coordinate 49,623 of JAIWND010000051.1, read as the reverse complement.
TAACTATTATTGTTTCATTGTTATCACTCACCCATAGTATGGTACAATACTTTATGGTTAAAGATTGAATTAAGGATTAATGTAGGAAAGGGGAATAGAGAGAGAGAGAGAGAGAAATCAAGGGGGAAGAGCGGAAGAAATAAAACTCGACCTGAACTGGCCCAAATTGAATCCCAGTTTATTTCAAATCCCGCTAAAGTGAGCTCGGTCATTTGTTTGATTCCTATTGTATTCACCTCGCCATGTTCCACATACATCTATATAATACCATCCAATTTGTGTTTATAATCTTGCCTAGATTCAAACAAAATCAACGCAACAACAATGAATCAAGGAAACTCTGGAAACTCTGGAAGTGGTGGGTTCGACAGCTTGCTGTAAGTGGAGGGAAAAAGTCAACCTCCTTTTTTTTTTTTTTTTTTTTTTTTTTTTTTAAAGCATTAATGAGGGACTTCCTTTTTTAGGAACAAGCTACCTGACAGCGTTCGTGGTAAAATCAATGAAGGTGAACAAAAGTTACATCAACTTTCTGAAAAATTTGGTGGAAACAGTAACAACACGAGTGGTATGAATAGTGACATGGGAAATAATGGATCCAACATGAACAGTGGTATGGGTAACAATGGCATGGGGTCCAATATGAATAGTGGCATGGGCAACGATGGATCCAACATGAATAGTGGTATGGGCAACAACGGATCCAACATGAATAGTGGAATGGGCAATAACGGATCTAACATGAACAATGGTGGCTATAACTAGCTTCCATGAGACACTTTTGTTAATTAAATAAAAATCTCACTACGTAATGATTAGATTTTACATCATGGTTACCTTTTTTAAGTTTATTGTCATAATTGCAACGATCGCCCTATCACATTCTACGTACCCCACATTATCGGGATTTGAATCATATGCATGGAGCCATCTTCATTTTCTGCCGAAACAAACTCGAGAGAAGGAGAACACCAGTCTTCTGATCTAGATTGTTTCATAAAAAGTCTTATGAGATCAACCAGGTACCGCCATGCTATCTAATTTGTGTTGATGGGCGGAGTGTGAACTATTTTAGGCAAAAAATTGACTAATAAAGTTTTTCTAGACCTTTTTAAAAAACAACTTTCTTCCCTCTTCTCTTTTTTTTCTTTTTTGTACTCCTTCAACAATCTATCAAGTGGCATTTCCATGCTGCTACCAAGACACTTCCATCCCGTGGTGAAACGAATGGGACGTTACTGGTCAGATCATGTGCACTTTCTCCAACTTCATTATTTGTATATACTCTTCCTCATCTTCACCTTCTCTGGTCTATTCTATTGCGAACCTGGCACCAACTGGTCATATATCGATGCTCTATTTATGGCGACCACTGCCGCGACAAATACTGGACTCAACACGGTAGCCATGTCCGCTTTTACAACCTATCAACTCATTGTCCTCTTCTTTTGCTCCTTCTTTGGATCTCACGTTGGGATCTCATTGATCGTCGTCTTGGTTCGTCGGCATTACTTCTCCAAACGATTTGAAGACGTTCTCTTATTCAACAAGGCTCGGCGCATGCGGGAAGAACATCGACGAAAGCAACGATCTTTTAACCGACAAAGTAACAACGACAGGCACCAGGGTAGATCTTTGTCAACTGCTCGACCTTCAGCACCAATACACTTGCGGAAACTCCGAAGGTCTTCTTATTCTGATACTTTGGGTGGCGGTGGCGGCAACACAGTCATGACATTACCACATCCTTATTCTGACATTCCTGTTATACCGGAAGACGATAACACAAATAGCAGTAACCATGATAAATCACTCTTGGACGATACTTCTTCTTCTTCTTTATCTCCTCGACTTGCTCATTTCAAGGTGGATATGTGGGATATTAACAATAACAGCAACAACAATGACGATATGGCGACTTGTTATCCTACCAGTGAAGACGAAGGTGATTTGGGATTACGACCAGTTAACAACAATGACAACATGGACCCAACTTTCAAACAGGACGGTATGGAAAAAGAGGACAATAATAGCAACAACAATAACAGTTACAACTACAACAATGACAATGTTGATCCTTTGACAATCCTCGGCAATGGCGGTGACACACAGGACAATATGGGTACAGGGATTGCATTTGCCGACAATATAGAAAAACAACGATCGATTGCACGCCAACGACTGGAACAAGACCGACGATTTCGTGAAGTCATGGATAAACTCGCTCAATCTGGTCCTGCCAACGACGATGACGAGCTAATGATATTGGACGATATCCAGGAAGAAGAAGAAATCGACCGAATCATGTGTGAACCTATCGACAAGAGCCAATTGACAAGGGAACAACGCTATCGAATAGGTGGGGCAGAATACCGGGCACTGGATATCTTGGTGAAACTGGTACCGGCATACTATCTTGGCCTTGTCATCCTCTTTTCTTTCTTCTTCCGGATCTACATTGCCTGCTCAACCTATGCTCAGGATGTATTACGTACCACGAACGGCAGTGCGGGACCAATCGACCCTTGGTTCTTCTCCTTCTTCCAATCTTTATCTGGCTTCAACAATCTCGGGATCATGCTTTGTGACGCCAGTATGGTGCCATTCCAAAATGCTCCAGCTCCTCTTATTTTCACAATGATCTTGGTACTCTGTGGTAATACTGCTTATGCTATCAATCTACGGTTTATTATCTGGTCGACATACAAACTGACACCGCGATCAAGACCCATGCTGCGTGAAACTCTCAGGTATATGTTGGATCATCCTCGGCGGTGCTATACTACTCTTTTTCCATCCACTCAAACAAATTGGCTGGTCCTCACTTTGGTTGTTATCACTATCATTGAATTGGCAAGCTTCCTGGCACTCAATTATTGGCTACCAGTATTGGATGATCTCAGCTGGGGGTCAAGGTTTATTGACGGGCTCTTCCAATCCATATCTACTAGAAACGGTAATCACAAGAAGAAGAAGAAGAGGGGGGGGGAGTGTGCCACTGTATATACTAACCTTTCTCTCTGCCTCTCTCTCTTTCTTTTTTTTTTTTTTTTTTTTTTTTTTTTGTAAATAGCTGGATTTGCTGTGATTAGTTTGATGGATCTAAACCCTGGTACTCAACTGGTTTATATTGTCGCTATGTATATCAGTGTATACCCCGTGGCGATATCGATGCGGAACAGTAATGTCTATCAAGAACGTGCCCTGGGGATTTATCGAGGATATGACGATGGTGACGATGATGGCGAATATTCTAAACCAACTACCACTGGTCCTTCGTTATTACTCAAATTGAAACGGCATCCTACGGTGACAAGTGTAGTGACAACAGGGAAGAAATTCTTCCGGCGTCCTGACTTTTTTGTGGTGACTCAAGTCCAACGACAACTCTCTAGTGATATCTCATGGCTCCTGGTTGGCCTTTTTATCATCGTCGTGGCTGAAGCACAACGAATCATGGACCCTTCGCCTATCACTGTATGGACTATTATTTATGAATCTGTCTCTGGGTTTGGCAATGTTGGTGCAAGTCAAGGTAAAGCCTAATGATATGGTGGATACATGAATGGTGAATGTGGACTGACTTTATTGTCTTTTTTATTTTAATAGGGTATCCGGACGTATCAGTATCGCAATCAGGTGAATATCGAACGATTAGTAAACTAGTGTTGATCTTCTTGATGTATAAAGGAAGACATCGTGGTTTACCGGCGTCAATCGATCGGGCGGTGATGCTTCCTTCTGATCAATTGGAAGAACGTGAAATGGAAGAACAAGCATTCCGGCGCCGTAATACTGTAGCCTCTCAAACAATGACATCCAATGGAAGCAACTCTGGACCGAGTTTCCCCAATACCTTCTTCCATTCTAAATCTAGTTTTTAATCATCCTCCCCCTCCCATATTTATTTAGACATTTTTTTTTATTCCTCTTACCTTCTATTTGTATTGTATATGCTTACTGTTTTTGATATTACTATAAATAAACTTGATTTTTTTTTTTTTTTTTTTTTTTTTTTTACGAACTGTAAAGTATGCCGATGGATGGATGGACTTTGTATTTAGATGGGATTTCTCGGGTTTTGAAATCCCGCCATCTGTATGCATGAATTATGTATACCACTCCAGGAATACCTATCTATGTGGAGGAAACCCACTGTAAATGTTGATTCGGTACAATGAAATATAAAAGCAATCTTATAGAGCATAATAGATCAAGTCAAAGTAGTAGGTTAGATGGTTATTTGAAGCGTGGTGTTTACGGAGGGCAGGGACCCTTTTGCAGACAGTATTAGTATTGAAATACTCATCATCCCGTCACATAAAGTAAAACAAGCATACATATACTCTTTTAAAGCTTAAAACTTGATTATTTTTGCATGATAAACATGCATAACGCTTAGATAATGATAGATACGGTAGGTTACTGTAGAAAAAAAGATACAAGTGATGTGTCTTTATGAACCCTTCGAAACTCCGAATGGATTCAATTCCCGCTTCTCCATTACCTGCATTTTTTTTTTCTCACACTTCCTCTCTCTTTTTTCTTTTGTTGTACCAATTATCATGTGGATTCAAGCTAAACTGGAAAACCAAAAGGAGTACCGTTTTATGGAAATTGATCTCTTTGATCCAAGACATCTCTACAATAGGGTGAAATAAGATATTGATTGACTTTTGATGGATACTAAATGATTTTATATACTATGTAGCTTCAAATTGAATTTGCTTTGGAAAAATATGGCTTTGAAATTATCTACAAGGATTTTGATGGCCAAGACGTAATTATACCGAGGATTAAGCACTACACGACAGGCAAATTACTTTCACCACTCCCACTTGATTCAAATGCTAAACTGGTGATAAGAACGACACCGACAGACACCAAAAAATCTCCTGTTCTCTCTGAACAAATCCTCCAGCCTGTGTCTTCAGCTTCACCGGTGACAGCAACTTCACCTCTCTTCTCACTGTCTGGATTTACTGCCTTTACTCAGTGTTTACAAAACGCCTTGGATCAAGTACAAAAAGACGTGGCACCACTCCAACAACAACTTGAACAGAAACAACAAGAAACAGCAGTAAACATTAAAACAAGCCTTCAAGAAGTTTCCGATAATACTTTGGTTGCTCTCAATAATGCGCTACGTACTATTGCAAACACCGCCACCACTCTTCATCGTAATATGGCACCACACTTACAACCCTCTGGCTCTCGTCCTCAAACAAACAACAACAACAATATGATGCAATCTATCAGTGAAACATCTGTGATATCCTGTGATGCCTGTTACAACACGATCAAAGAGTAAGTTAAAAATGGGACCAAAATGATTGTAACTAACTACCTTTTTTTTGGGGGGGATCTTATTATTAGAGATTACTGGTCTTGCTTCCAATGTCCAGATTATCATGTCTGTTTGTCTTGTCGTAATCTTCATGATGTATCTCATAGTCCATTGCATACATTACGCTATGTTCCCACTAATGAAAAATCGAAATGGGTTGGATTCCTACCTCATACCAAAGGTACTGAACATGGTAATGTGATCTGTGATAAATGTGATAATAGGATTATTGGTATCAGATACAAGGTAAGAAGTAAAGATCAAAAAGTTTGGGTATATGTATGATATACTAATCATTAGATATTTTATTTTTCCACATAGTGTGGTCACTGTTTTGATTATGACCTGTGTGAAACCTGTGAAGCATTGACACCTCATGATCCCAAGCATATCTTTTTGAAGATTCGACATTGCCTGCCTTTTGGAAATTTGCCGGGGACGCCTCTCTTACCAAAATTTGATGGCACCACCAAGTCAACTCCATCTACAATATATCAAAAACCTACAGTCAATACAATCTCACCAACTCGACATAATACACCACCTTTTTATGACTCTAACAATGGTCTCTTATCGGCGGAATTTGTAGATGATATCACTGTACCTGATGGCTCGGAAATGCCGCCTAACAAACGATTCTTCAAGGTGTGGAAAGTCAAAAACAATGGACGAGTGGCATGGCCAAATGGGTGTACTCTAATATTCAATGGTGGGGATATCTTTCGATCTTATCCCTCATCCGAACGCCTGCATGATTGTCTTGTCCCTTCACTTTTACCTGGAGAAGAAACCAAGATTACTGTGGAACTCACTACTCCTGATGCACCTGGTCGACACGTCAGCTACTATCGTATTTGCTCTTCTGAAGGTATTCGATTTGGAGATCGGCTCTGGTGTGATCTCAATGTCCTGCCACAAAGCCCTGCACGATCGAACAGCTCTTCTACGATGCAAACGCCTGCTAACAGGTGGATAAACAGATCTTCTCAATTTTCATCACCGCCGTCGCCCAATGATCACATCACCACACCTAGAGGACCTTCGATTTGCACCACTGCTACATCAACAGATTACGATACTGACTATGACGAATACGATCAAGAGACTACCAGCCACTATCACGATTCAGGGATTCATCATAACTCAACATCATCAGTTCGTAGCGTTGGGTCGCAAACAGACAATCTTATCGATCTCACTCAGACGCGACGACCTCACGCAACAACAACAACACCGGCATTGTCTTCACCTTTTGAGGAGAGCAGTACCTCAACTCAAGGCTTTGAATGGATATCATTGGGACACAAGTATCAATCCCAGCTTGCCCAGTTGCATGAAATGGTAAGTCAGGGGTTGAAAATACTTATTTGAGGGAAGTCATACTAACTTTATATATTCTAGGGAATTGTCTGTGACGATATGGCGCTACAGTTATTGACTAAACATGACGGATCACTCGACAAGATCTTACCTGAAATCTTGGAAACTACCTACCCTCAATGATGACAAATCATATCTTCTTCTTTTTTTTAATCCTACAATAGTATATCTGTATATTGAAATAAAACACATTGATAATAAATAGCATCTTTGATTTTTTTAAATTGATGGTTGATTGTTAAGGATTTGGGATTGGAATTTGGTTTAGAGATCGGAGGCATGATGTCAAACCTGATTCATCTCAACATTGGGCGAAAAGTTGGCCGTAGCTTGGGGAAAAAAGGTTGGACGTAGAAATCAGGCAAGTTTTGGGGCGGAACCATAGTAGGAGATCATATTATGGTGAAAAGACTGTGGATTTTTTTTTTTCAAACGTGAATTGCTCGTCGTGTAGACTTGCTCTGACCATGAAAGAAATTTACCAAATGGGGATTTTCATGCAGAATCGGATTTTAACGTTTAAACCCCGGCGTTGATCGCACAGGACAGAGAATTTTGGTTAGATCGGTCACGGGATTTCAATTCCATGATAATCATGCAAACGTACACACCTAGAATGCCTTTATCTGTCAAAAATCCTTTTTGAACGTTCAAAGCAATCCATGCACTTGACCATTTTGAAATTCCGCTTTTCAACTAACAAGGATCCAGATCAAGTCTTCAAAAAGCCTTGTCCACTTGCAATATTGTCTGAAAAACGTATAACATAAGTTTGACCGATATAAAGACGATTTTTTTAAAATAAAATAAAAAAGACACAGAGAGAAAGTTATGATATGTTTTATTTTATTAATGGGAGTTTAATGCGCGTGGTTTATAAGCTAAAGCTAAAAGTATAGTGAGGGAGGAGAGTATAAGACAACAGATGGAGTATATGATAATCAAAAGATGAAGGGGAAAGAGGGAAGGAGCAAAGGGAAGATAACTATTGGAAGTCATCAATGATAGAGCACAAGGTATCCAAAAGTCCAATAATTCCATTTTCTTTAAATTTGATCCTAACCAATGTATCCAGATATTCCGGTCTATGAGTTTAAAAGAAAATTAAAGTGAGGATGTTTCTAAGACCCTAGATAAAATAAAGTAGACTTACGTAGTATCACCATATTTGAAGTCCACCTGCAGTGTTGAGAGATCGATAGATTGAGGGTAGGCCATGACTTGTTCAGCACGTATTTCAAAGGACACCAAGAATTTGATTTTCAGCATATAGCTAAATATCGTGATATTACACCTGAATCCCCGCAGTTCAATATCAGTCACCGAATCTGGAGTCAAAGGTTCAATTTCAATCCAGAAGCGTCGTTTCACCTTGTTGATTTCATCTCGGATCAATCGTACCCGGTTCCAATAGATGGATATATCTTGCAGAATCTACAATAAACAGACAAATCAGATTACTCTTTAGACCCTTCCCCCCCCTTTTTTTTTTTTTGTCTGTTACCTTTTCTTGAGACCAGATACCTTTTGCCGTCACTTGTAATCCATGGACCAACTCGGCAAAGGGTCCATATTCCAGATCCCTTGATTCCAACATTCGAATAAAAACAGCATCCACATCATGATTCTTGAGTTTGTTCGTATCCAACAGTACATCCACCTCGTCAAATATGATATATTGTATCGTATCATCCGTCTTTTTCTCCAATTTCCACGCGCATAATCCCGAGCATGATTCGAATGCATCTATAAATAAACAAAAAACATGATTAGGTAAGCCATCATTTCATATAAACACTTTTCCCCGCTTATACAGTACCTCTGGCACGGATGACATCGAGTTCAGAGACATAAGAATGGGCATTCTTGGTTGCTTCCGCCTGAGAGATCGCTAATTTTAATTCTGCCTTCTTTTGTGCCAGTAACGAGAGCTTTTCCAAAGCTTTTTCTTCTTTTTCCTTGGCCTCTTCGGTTTCCTTTTGACTTTTTGTGATCACCGCCCTAGATGTAAAAGTTTAAAGAGGAAGGTCAGATCGTTTACAAGTTCCGTAAACCCAACTATTTTTTTTTTTTACTTACTCTTGATCCTTGATATCTCTTTCCCAGCGTTCTAACAAACCTTGATCGATCTGTTCATACATTTTCACCCTAAGGTAAAGAAGAGAATTAGAGTTAGTTAGTCAATATTAATAGATATAGAATCATGCAACTTACTTTTTTTTAGCTTCTTCTACAGCCTTTTTGATTACGTTTAGCTCCTCGGACACAGAAGGAAGATTCTTGACCAGGTAAGCGGTCCTTTGCTTCAAAAGTTCTTGGTCCTATAAATAGATATCAGTTATCGAGAGATTAGTCATATGTTTCGGTGAGGGAGGGGGAAGCATTTACCTTGTGTTGATTTTCTTGTTGCTTTTGAAAATGATCCGCAAGAGTTTCCATTGCCGATATATACATGTTGTACCATTTTTGTTTCGCTTCAACATAAGCCAGTTTTCGAAGATCATGGAAGCGACTTTCCATTTGAGTAAACATTATAGGAGTTGCATTGTTGTATTCCGCAAAGACTTGAGGATTGTTTTGACTGAGATCTTCGTCCAGTTGTTGGAATCTAGTGGTAAGATCGTGCACCAGACCTTCGGTTTGCTTCACCAGCTATAAACGAATATTAAAAGAAAAGAGTGTGAGTGTACCTATCCCCCAAGTTTATAGTGTTTACTTACTTTGTCATAAACATCCATTTCGACTATAGTTGTCGCCCCGGCTGTAGCTTGTTCATCATAAGTGGGAGGTGCTAAATAAAAAGCATTAGTATACATGTATCGCTGGGAATTATTCAAAAGCCTGCATTTGGTACTTACGATAATCTACTTGTGGTATTTGCTTTGGTCTCCTTGGAGTAGTTGGATTAGAGTTGAATCCAGCAGCACTTTTGAGGAAATGTGACAAAGACATGGGCTTGGGAGAAGAGGATGAGTCCCCATCAAAAGAGTCATAGAGTTCAGGCAATTCTTCTTCAAAGATGTTGACTATGTAATAAAAAGAAAGGGGGGGTTAGTTTAGACTTGGTGTCATGATTTCACTTACAATTTTCGCTTCCGTGCAGTGATACCATCCGATCACCATAATCAGACCCAATACTATGTTCCGACAGATTTTTACCAGCAAACTGTTCATGTCGAAGAGGTGATTTTGTAAAACGAGAAGGTGTGTTGTTGTTGTCACCGTCGTCGTTATCGTCGTTAGTGACTAGAGGAGAATGTGTTTGAGCTTTATCATGGAGATAGAATGATCTTCTGGGAGAGAATCCGTCTGATGGAGAGTCGTGATGTGATTGCTGTTTGCTGGATAGTGTTCGTAAAGGTGAGCGTATAGGCAAAATAGGACTAGCATCCATCGATTCCAACACAGACATACCAACACGAGGACTCTTAATTGACAAGCTATCGTGGTTAAGTGTGGTTGATCTTGAAGGTGACCGTAAAGGCGAGTGTAAAGGGGAATGTGTGGGCGATGAAGTGTTGAATGCATAAGTCGCTTTTGTAGCATTGTTGTATAATGTACCAAATTTATTATTATGTGGAGAAACTTGTGGTCGATCCATTACTGGTGAATCTTGGGTGAATTTGATGCTGGATCCTTGAGAAGCTTTTTGTGATGATGGTTGATTTGTGATACCATATGATGACTGTTTGAATGGTGTGTATGATGAGACTATGTTGGTGTCATCGGATTCTTGTGTTTGTGGTAGAGGTTGTAATGAGCCTTGAGTAGATGATATTGGTTCCATTCCTTGTGTCGTATCGTTTGTTGGATTCCATTTAAGATCCATAGTATCGGCGAAAGATGTTCCAGTTTGTTCAATGTTGTTAGTTGTATCTTGTAATACTATATTCATCGCATCAGTATTGTCATCGTTATAGGAGACTATAGAGAATCGCCCTGTTTTAGAATTTGGTGATCCCAGTGGTATGTTTCCCGTGTTGTTGTTGTTGTTGTTGTTGTTGTTGTTGATGCCTATGTTCGTATCATCTTCGTCGTCAAATAGCCGTTTCCGTCCTTGTTGTTCGCCTTGTGATAAAACTTGTGTAAAAAGTGCATTGTGTCGAGGACCCTCATCGTCGTCGTCTTCATCAACAAGGTCCCGCATACCCCGAAAACGGAATTCAGGATACACCACCGAAGGTTGATTTGTTGATCGCTGACTAGGTGGACTGCCAAACATATCACGCCTCCTATTAAAGAAGATAATAAAGTGAGTTAGGGTATAAAACCAATATCCAGCACTTCCTCTTTAATGATTTACCTTTTTCTTCGATCCATTGGTGAGCCTGATAGTCTTGATAAGAAAGCACTAGTAAAGACAATGTATTGATTAGTTGACATAACAGAATATACTTGTCTTTTATGATTATCTTACTTGTTTGAGCGGTTACTTGGTGAATGAGAAGTAGGATCATCGAATAGAGCGTTGCTGCCTTCTGGGGATGAAGTCGAAAGTCGCTGATTCATAGTACGATGACTAGGACTGTTGGGTGTTTCGTTTTTGCCATATACACTATAGTAAAATAAAAGGTTAGTATTGTCATCGTTTTTTTTTTTCTTTTCTTTTTTTTCTTTTTAGGTTTACTTACCGTACTCTAGTCGCTGAAGCAAAACTGACACGACGACTGAGTAAATCATCATAACGTTCACTATAAAAGAGCAAGTGAATTAAAGATTAGTATCAAAACATAACGCGCAGAATCAGAGTTTGTATAAACTTACGCTTGGGATCGATTAACATCAGAGACTTTAAATATATCAGGTGTCTTGGCCTCTTTTAAAATACTTCTTGGAGACTATCAAATACAAGGAAGGAGAAGGTTAGATAACAATGATACATTGTTCTTTGCTTTTGTTTTGTTAAAGTGACCTACATTTTCAACCATAGGAGATGTTATGTTACCAGAATTACCTAGAGTCCATGAAGTGGATGCTTCAGGTCTTCTTGGACGGTGTTGGGGAGATTGAGGGATATCAGACATGATATCGCATAAAAGTGACAATAAGAGTTTATGTGAGGAGCCGGTATAATTAAAAGAAGAAGAAAGAGAGAGAACAATAATAATAATAAAAAGGTCGGTCAAAAGGATCACTAGATTTTTAAATCCCGAAATCACAAATTTTTATGGAGCACAATTGTCAATATACAGTCTGTGGTATGATACAACATCGTCTATAATCAAGTATTTATTTATTGAATGAAGGTTTCAGAACCCAAAGTACACATATGCTATAAACTAAAAAACAAGGAGGGGAAGGGCAATGGTTTGTATTTAACAGATTAAAATGTAAAATGACAAGGTAAAAAAAGTATGGAAGCATGGAGTGTATTGATATGAGTAGGAGAGGAGAGAGAGAGAGAAAGATAAAGGGTGATAAATATACATGAGGGAAAGAAGACACAAGATCTATTTCTTTTTGCCTTCCTTCTTTTTGATAGTTTCGTCGTTAATAAAGATACCCTTTTGATTATAAGGTTCGGGCTTCCTCCATTGTTGAATTTTAGCGGCGAGTTCGGTAACTTGTTGGAGATCAATACCTTGTAGAATCAGTCGATTAGGTTGGGGAATAGTACAGGTCACACCTTGAGGCAAATCCACCACCACAGGATGAGCATAACCCAATTTCAAAGACACGCTTCGGTTGTTATTTTCCAATACACCACGATAACCCACACCTACCAGACGAAGGTGAATACGATAACCTTCCGATACACCAGTGATCATGTTGCGGATCAGATTGCGAGTTGTTCCCCACATGGCCCGTTGTTCCTTGATAGTAGCATCCTTGACACTGACTTGTAGGACCGATTCTTGTTGTTGTTCATTGATGGTGGAATCTAACTTGACAAAGGGCTTGATGGGCATTTGGAGTTGACCCAGAGGACCTTTCACTGTCAATGTCGTATTGTTCAATTCAGAGGGAATTCGAGGTTTTTGAATGGGTGTGAGATCATGATCCAAAGTGACTTCTTGAGGAAAGTAGAGAGGTGTACGACCAATGTGTGAGGCAATAACAGCTGAGGTGGTGAAATTGTGTGATTGTTGTATGGCTGGACGTTTTAAAACTTGTGCTGTGTATCTTAACATCGTCGGCTGGATTTATGTGCGAGGAGAAGGAGAAGAAGAGAAAGATAAAAAAAAATAAGAAGGGGGTGTTGTTTTGGTTCGCCCAAAAAATTGGCAGATGAAATTTACTGTCACGCTCTTTTTCAAATCCCGATTGGCCACAACCATAAAAGAAAGAAAAATCAGGTACACACATGTATGTCCACCACTGTTGTTGTCCTTAGATAGACTGCTATGAAAGTAACTATTTTTCTTTCAACTGACAGTCACTACATGTGTAATTCAGTTTTCAAGAACTTTATGTTGAAACAATCTTCAAGATCACTTGATGTGTTCAAGACCTCCATGCTTACAGTGCAAATCCTACCTTATCTACGGATTACCTTACGTTTAACAGAAACGAAGATGGTTTTTATTATAATTGTATGTTAGTTACATGTTTTATTCAACTGTAGCACCATTATGCCGTTCATGAATCATGCAAAAAGAAAAGTTTTTAAAACCCCGATAATCTTCTTGATGATTGGCACGCCCGTCAATTAATATGCATTGACAACAAACCCCAATACAAATATATTATTAGATACAATCATGATACTGCAATTCATTCATTTTATTATTTGATTTGCTGTATAGTATATAAAGTAAGGATAAGCCCGGATAATAGATAATAGAGAGTAAATGTGTGTGTGGGGGGGGGAGGATGATGGGGGGAAGAGGCCAAGTGATAAAAGGGATCATTTGATAATACAAAACATTTATAAGAATGGGAAGGGGACGTATCATCTAATAAACCATTCATTACTTGTTTCGCTGAGGATCTTCTTGCTTGTTCCAATAATCATCATAATGTTGTTGCTGTTGATGATGATGATTTTGTTGGTTATGCTGTTGACCATAGTAAGGTAATCCTCCATAAGATTGTTGACCAGGATTTGCTCCAGTAGGTTGCTGTTGTTGCTGTTGATGATGTAATGGATGATGAGGATGTTGTTGTTGTTGTTGTTGTTGTTGTTGTTGTTGATACCCAGTATAAGAAGGATGAGGAGGTGGATAGCCATTTCCACTCATGCCAGGGGTCTGACCAGCAGGATAGTTAGGTGGGTAAGCGGGTGCGCCATTCGTATTGTAACCAGTTGATGATGGACTTGGTTCCTTCTTATCTTCTACAGGATTAGATAATGGTGAAGAAGCTTCGATCGCAGCATGAGATTCCTACAATGATATAATAAAGAAAATTAGTACAAAGTTCCCTATTAGAGTATGTCTCCTTCCTGGCATACCCACCCCTCAATTCTCTTTTTTCTCCACTTCCTCCTACTTTTTTTTTTCTCTTTTTAGTTTATACTTTACCGTTTCAATTGCATTTGGATCAGGTGCGTTTAAACATGCTTGAATCAAATTCTTGCCTTCAGGTTTAGTGACAATAGGTTGCAACTTGACAGTAGTAAAGGTATACACAAGACCAGTTTCGGAGACCACCAATAACAATACTTGAGTACCAGTTAAAGTACTAAGTTCATATGCCTATTATAATAAAAGTATACAGTGAGCAAGTCGAGTTCAATATACGAATCTCTTTTTAAACGCATTCACACCATATAAAGTTTTCTGTTTTATGCATTCGACCCATCTTGCCCCTCTCTCTTTTCCTAATCTACATCCAAATACAGACTTACCTTTTTCATAATACCCGCCTTTCGTTTGGAGAAGGTGATATGGCGTCGGTTTTTATCTTCAATGTATTCAATCTTGATTTTGCGTCGTCCAGACCGTTTGGTAGGTTTTTCATCCGAGTCATCACCAGAGTCATCTTCGTAAGGCTTGTTTTTGGTTGGAGGATTCATCATATATAAATGGAAAGTAAAGGTCCACAAGAGTTCCAAATAAAGAGTTGAGAGAAAAAGAGGAGAAGTCTTTCTTAAAAGGAAGAAAGGGAGTTTGGAAACAAACAAAGAAAAAAAAAAGAGAGAGAGCGATAAGTTGCGTTGTTTCACCCTCCTCAATAGTTGAAATTGAAAATATTTAAATCCCGGTAGCTCTCACCAATCAATTAAATTTGATATATCAAGTCAGGTGATGATTGGCTCCCTCTTTTGTTTTAAGCTCACATCCCGAATCGAAATGAGAGGGCGATCATGTGGATTATTGGTTGCTATAGAAATGAAGTGGGTGCCCTTGATATTATTAGGAACTCCCAAATACTTGGTTTCACCAAGTGATACAGATATAGGCAAGACAGTATACATCAATTAAACATTGCATGATAAAGATAAATAGATGCTTTTTATTTTATTATGTTATGATAAAGAAGATGATGATGTAGTTGTAATAGTAGATGATGATGATGATGATGATGATGATGATGATGGATTTGGGAATGGAAGTGGTAAAACAGGGGGAAGATGATGTGATAAAAGGCGGGTAGGAGGAGGAAGGGTACGTGTAGTATAAAAATCATGACTATCGTAAGAGGGTGGGGATAATATATTCTGCATAGACATGGCCGATGATCGCACTGGTGCTGGAATGGTTGCTGTGCTGATACTGGCACTGGATGATGTTCTTGATGTTGTTGTTGAAGAGGTTGACAGATGTGGTACTATCAATGGTGAGCTAGGACTTTTTTCGGATTCCAAATCTTCTTCGTTTTTGATGTGATCGCTTTCCAATTTTTGACGTTTCCTATATAAGAAAAGAGAATGAGGTTAAGTATATGTATGATCCCTGACATGCTGCTTCCCCCCCCCCTTCATTTGGTGATATTTCATCTACTTACGTTACTGTCCTTGTATCCTTTCGTATTCTGATCCGTACACCTTGGTCAGAGAATGATTTCGTCAGAAGAGACGATTCTAATCAATTATCATAGTAAAATAATTAGTGTTAGTTTCCTTTTTCAGTCACTGACAGGTTTCAATTTGGTGCACTGTACATACCTGACATGCCCGGGAAATCTATAAAGGGTAGCATAGATGAGTATGTGTTAGCATTATGTTAGATCAAAGGTGGTAAGGAAGAAGAGTCTTACATTTCGGGGAGTACACCGTAAATGGATCAGAGATCACGGACACCCAACGTTGTACTTGATCGCTAGATTGTAAAAGTATAGGATAAAAGGTGGGATCAGAGTTTCAAAAAAAAAAAAAAAAAAAAAAAAAAAAAAAAAAAAAAAAAAAAAGATCCTTTTAGCCTACCGACGGCGAAAGTAACGCACATCCATGTACTTACCCAACTATTTCAAACAAGGTAAACTTGAGTCGATAGTTTCCTTCCAATCGCACACTGATATCAGCAAAGATAAAGAAGCCACCATCTATATAAATAACAAAGGGTCAAATTAGTAATGGTTTAGGTAACAATATAAAGTACGCTGAGCTACTTTATATATTACAGCCCACATCGCGCCAAAGTAGCATGCATACACACTTGTACACCACACGCACATAGTTACCTTTGTTGTCAGGATCCTTTAGTTTATGGAGTGATTGGACAACTGCCCCAGCTGTAGTACGATGTCCATGATGTATATACAAATCCGCGTCGTCGGTGGTACTTGTCAGGTTGGCGTACAGGAAAAAGTAAGGATTGTGTAAAAAGTCGTGTTGGCTTTATCGTGAATTGCATGAGAATAACAAACAAATGGGTGAGTAACACGGGTTATTCCATAAGTAAATAGGAATATAGACTTACCATTGGTCATTTTGATGTTGATGCCGATGACAGGTACAATAAAGTTGGACAATAGGAGGCGGATCAATCGGCCTACGATCGACTGAAGAGTAAACGGTTTAATAGTTGTCAGTTTATGAGAAGAAGTAATTATGTATTTCTAGGTTTCGACAATACTTTACCTTTTTCCCTGAAGCTACATAATCTGGCTTTACTTGGCTGCTGTATTATTTTCAGTTGATATCTATTACAAAAAAAAGAAAAAGACTGTTTTTTAGTATTCTTTTTGTTCATTACCAAGTGTTTTATGACTTACTTGTGAGGAATAGGCCCGACGGATGGTTTCATAATGTCGACAACACGATCTATTAAAGGATAAGAATGAGAGTAAATGAAGGGGGGTGATGGATAATACAAGATCGAAGGAGATATAGAGCTAACTTTTGGGATATTATATTAAAGTAATGAGTGAATGGAAGCAAGTTAATGGAGGAAAGGCATATAAAAGTGAAGTAAAGAGGAAAGAAAGAGAAAAAAGTGCACCAAGCTCCTGGGTCGATTTCCTATGCTGATCATTTTAAATCCCGCTGGGTCAAAAAAAAAAATAGACATCAAATAAACTTCGTTTCCGAAAACGAAAAAGAATGCTATGCCCTGTTTGGGGGCATCTTCCCCTTCTCTTCTTTTTTTTTCCCGACCTTTCCCCTTCTTGAGCATATCTTTCTCCTTCCTCTTCTATTATATGCGATACATAAAAAGCATAGTTTCTGTTGGAAAAAGACAAATGATCCTCCAGTTCCTGCAACCATCCTGTTGTGAACAAAAAAAAAAGTTGTACATATGACCTATAATCAATCACAGCAGAGCTAGGAACAAAAAGGGAACCCCGAATATGTGGGTGATTTCATCTGGATTTGGTATCCACTTACCATTTATCTCGCCAATAGATCCGCTCCATGCTTTTTGATTTTACGAAACATGAATTACTTGCAGAGTTTTCAATGTTTATGAAATCGCATCCATGTGATTATATTAAACGTCAGACGGATCTTTTTTTTTTTTTATTACATATGGGATGAAAGAACCTTCTTTCCCTCCCCTCCCCCCCTCTCAACCCCTTTCAGGAGATAGGGATCCAGGAAAATGCTGCATTGACAGAATAATTTGAAATCCCGTTTTGAAATCCCGTTTTGAAATCCCGCCATTGGTTTTAGCTCTATTTATAGCTGAACCCAGCGTTGTGGATCTTATAAGGTGAGTTTCCCACTTTGCATCTTGGTTATGAAAGGGAAACATTATATTGATTGGATATACAGATTGTTCACATTATATGTATGACTATCACATTGGCCCTTATGATGCAAAAGCCACAATACACGTCTATACTATCTTGCCTCTTAAATTCACTGTTAATACTTTTAAGAACATTTTTCTAATCCGCCCCCTCTAGTCCCACCCACAAGAGTAGAATCACATTTACAAGACCAATCAAGATCCATCTTTCTGTATCGTACGTAAAATGAGGATGTCGATCATTTCTCGATTTTGATGCAAGAAATGGTTTTGTGTTCACAGGCTTGATAAGCTCACGATATCAGTTTATCCGACAAAAAAAAAAAAAATGAGGGGTCGTATACTTTGACAATACCATGGAAGCCCCATTCCTCGGCTTTTTTTCAATGAGCGCACATAAAAAAAAATCGGTCCTTTTTTGTATACAGGGTGTTTGAAATGATCCAACGATCGGCGGGACTTTAACTATGTTCAATGTAACGAAAAAGAGAAGGTGCTCCTGGACAAACCATATTGGTCTTAGCACATCTCTGAATTTATCGGAGTTTTTATTTTAACACCCGCTGGCATGAATGGCGATTCTACTCGGCAGGCTCTGATTCGAGGACCCTTTCATCGTTATGATTTTAATCCAGATAAACCTAACATAAAACTCAAAAAGGCTTTTTTTTGCTATTCCATTTGAAAAAAGGATCCAGCGAAATAAGCATAAGCGGGCTTTAAACTTTGATGGAGCTTAATTATCTTATATGGTCCCTGAATGGAAGTCCTCCAAATACCAATGAAAGTAAATCGTTGCACGTTGCACTAAATAAATACATTTTGTTTTTTAAAAAAGACTATTCGATATCATGTGTGTTCTTTTTCTTCACTCTTTTTCTTTTATGTTAGTCCTGGAACGATGACCCATCTGAGGTGAGGAACTGATACAAAGATCAAAGATCTTACATACTCACTCTTTTTGTTTACTCGACACCAGCGACTTTTCCTATCTTCGTAAGAACAGATGAACAAACAAAAAAACACACATATCCACCAACTAAAGACTAAATCTCGGTAATGGTTTGGATGAAATAGAAAGAGATGCTCAAGAAATATATTTGACGGCGTTCCTATTGATGCGCATGTGGCAAGCGGATGGATTCAAATGTCTATCACCAAGAAGGGTCATCAATGGAGAACTTCGAAGTATCGTTACCTGGTTTATGTTTTTATTGATGATAGCACAAGCTTCGTGGGGTAGGTATAAAGTAGGGTAGGGTGATTGGATGATTGAACGGGGTTGATGGACCGATGGAAAGTGGGTTTCCTAAAATGGTCGAAACTCCGCTGCATTTTTTTTTTTTTTTTGCTTTGCATTGCTTTAACCTTTATATGTTACATATATAGATTTCCTTTGCACTTATATCAAATACACAGAAGGTTTCATACAAGTGGCACCTGGTGTGATTATTGGTAAACCATTTCAAGCATGGGCTCCTAGTAATCAGAATCCAATCGAGGTAAAGTGTATATATTATGCGTGGATCCTCGGTTAATAAGCTTTCAAATAGATCATGAATTATATACAATGTGTCACGTTTTCATTACAAGTTAGTATTCTTCTTTTGTTGCAATGTTTTTGGAATTATCTGTCCAACGTGGTCGCAAAGCATACGTTCATGAGCTCGAGGGAATTCACGATATATATTGTGTGGTGAGTAGAAAGGAATAAGAAAAGAATACTGGTTGTAACCATCATCATCATCGATACAATACGTAGGTCAATTTCCACTATTGCTATGTTTCCTATTCTACAATACTTTTATAAGCATACCGATCTAGAAGAAGTCGTTCCTCAAACAGCATATTCCTGTGAAAGTAAGGCCATCAATTAATACGCTCAAGCGGGATTTTAATTTTTACTTTTTTAAAATATTTTTTTTATTTTTATTTCTCACCTCTTTCTTCCTCTAACATTTAGTATTGATTGTTGCACTTTTGGGATTCCGAAACCACATACGATTCAACAGACTGATAAAGGCGTCAACAGGAAATGGAAAAAAGATAGATCGACAAGTAACGGAAAGGTTGGCTTACTTTCGTGATATGAATCTTCTCTTATCGATGGCTCTTGTTGCATTTGGTGGCAGTATGCTTATTTTATGTATTGATGGATTCACAACTACCAAGCTCGTCAACTCGCACAAGTTTGCTGCTGATTTATTGATATGCAACACCAATATCAGTACTATCTTCCTTTGGCTCATTATTGTAAGGTCATCAAAATATAAACTCACTCTCTCCCTATCTCACCTATTATGCCCCTTCTAGATCAGTATCTTCCATCCTGTACGAGTGTCGGTAGAAGGAAATAAAAGGACAACGGATCACACAACGACAAAAGACGAACCCATGTCTCCAACAAAGGCCCAATACTTTAACCATAACAACAACAATAACAACAAAGTATATCGGACCGATAGCACCAGGGTTTTAACTAGACACGACGACACGGAACTTGTGTACATGTCACCTTCCTCTCCGGTGGATGAATTCAACCATCACCATCCTCATCAACAACGATCCAACGTGGTTTCCATCAATGATCCTTTCGGTAAAGAATCTGTCTCTTTTTCCATGCTCCATCCAAACAACAACAACAACAACAATAGCAAAACCAACACCACTCTATCCTATGCCTCTGCTGTGGATTATTATGGCGTCAACAACACCTCGGGAGACAGATACAACTCATCTTTGACTCCACCACCTCTGCCTACATCAAATTATGATCTTCGATCAATCTCGGCTTCTCCACCACCACTACCACCACCCAATCGTGAATTACCACCCATTCATCCTTCGATGTCGACAAGGCAAAACGATCGCTATTATCACGCTGTCTGATATATCCATCATATCCCCTTATAATAGTATTTAGTTTATTAGTAGTATTGTTGATTATGTATCTTGATTAATTAATAAAAACACTGATATGGTATATATTTATCTGACCTATTGTATATGGAGTGGGGGTGGGACTACAAAGTAGCAACATATCGCCATCTTATCATGTCTTCTATTAGTGATTATAGTATATGCAAGGCGGATGATTGAATAAAATAAAATAAAAAGGAATCATTTGGACAAGTAAAAAAAAAAAAAAAGAGACAATGGTTTATAAAGCTTGATTAAAGAGAGATAATGTATATATAATGGTAGTTTATGAGTAAAACAGTAGACGTGTACGAATAAATAAGTGACAGGATTACAATAATAAAAAGGGGTGTGGAGGAGTACAGTACATTTAATTAATGCTAAAAGACAAAGTGGACAAGTAGAGAGGGAGGTAATCTATCGTCTGATCGATCCACGACCTTGTTGATGATGATGATAAAGTTGGTCCAATTCATTTTCCAGTGCCTTGATTTGAGCGTGTTGACTTTCCAGGTCTTTGTTGAGTCGATCACGTTCAGTAATAAGCTATATGTAATATCAAACCATGAATGAGCATCACATTGTCACTGCCACTATTACCCTCTTTTTTTTTTAATAAAAAAAAAAAAAAAAAAAAAAATCTTCTTCTTCTGTTTTACCTGTTGTTCCCATTGTCGGAATCGATTTTCTTCTTGGCGGACTTGTTCAGTAAAGACTTTTCGCAAAGCATCTTCCTTTTCACGGTGCTTGGGATTTTCATATTTCTTGGCCCTAGAGGTTGTAATAAGAGTTAGTAACAATCCGACTTTATAATAATAATAACCAGTTGTTGTTGTTGTTGTTGTTGTTTTGTACTTGCTTTGATTCACCATATTTCCTATTATCCATTTCCCTTTGTCGATAGTTTTCATAATGGGTTTCTTCGGTGGTAGAGATAAGATCCAGCATATGGGAGCGAATCAACAAGTTTCGAAGTTTCTTGAAATCACAATGTTGTTCGTTTTCGACTTCGGCCACCCCCCAAGAATAAGCACGGCCCTTGACTTGACGACCATCTGCAGTGTTGACCAGTTCCGTAGATCCAATAATAGAGAATGGCATAGCGTCCAAGATACTTTGGTTTTGTAGAGTCACTTGTTCGTCTTCACTATCAACAGGTGATGAGTAAATTTGAATGTTTTGTGCCTTGATCACATCCCGAATGCGTTGCTTGAAGATGGCCAAATCCTTGGGTGTCAAAGTATCCGCTTTGGCAATCACTGGAATCAAGTTCACCCTATACCCAAGACGTTTCATCATTTCTATATCCAATGGTTTCAATCTAAATGAAAAAAAAAAGTCAAGCGCATGTATTTTTCAGTCATCCTACCCCCCCTCCTCTAACCCTATAAAGATCATTTTCTACACTTACCCATGACCAGAAGGACGAATAAAGTATAAACAAGCATGGACCCGCATGTCAATGATCCCATTACGTTTTGGCTGTTCTTCCTGGCGCAGATATTGGTCGTATCCTTCATCAATAAAGTCAGATATAGGTGACCAGCTATCGTAGTTGTTCACATAGTCGCCAAATCCAGGAGTGTCGATCACATTGAGTTTCACTTTAAACATCTTTTCCTCCAGTTCTATTAAAAAGACATAAAAAAAGTTAGTATCAGTACCTTATAAACCTGATATACATATACATATTACCTGCTTTGGTGATTTCAATTTCCACTGTTTGACCTAACTGTTTTTCATGGCGTTTGGAAGGATCCTTGTAATCCTTGATGGTGGTAGTAAAGAGTGTATTGATGAAGGTAGTCTTCCCCACGCCAGATTCACCTATTCAAAAAGAAGAAGATTAAGAATGAATAAAAAAAAAAGAGTGAGGTTTAGCTTGATGTCAAATATATAACAAAACACATACGTTCAAACTAACGATAAAGATGATAAACCATACTTACCGCATACCATGATAGTATAGTTGACCCCACGGTTGGTAGCTATCCTGTGTTTTTGATTAGGCAAGTTAGCAATACCAATCCCACCAGACGACACATTCACTGGAGCCATTCTTTGTGATTGTTGTTGTTTTTGAGAAGAAATGAACGAAAGAGAAGCAGAAAAAAAAAAAAAAAAAAAAGAAGAAAAAAAAAAAGTGGAGCGGGAACTCTGATATCAGGCCCGTAATGTGATTGGCTGATGTTTTCCAATTTGGTTTTTTCTGATACGACTCTTTGAAATCTTTACATAATGTGCGATAGCACCCTAGTCATCACTTCACATGAATAGTTAAAGTGACAACTCAATGTATTTTCGAAATACAGGAACTGTTATGGAATCCACTATCAGTCCACCTCCTCGACTATTGTCGGTGTTTCAATTATACCTTTGATCCATCCAGGGGGTACTTCACAATGAACTTTTCCATGAACCATATAATGAGTATTTTAATGCTTTTATTCAATAAAAACTTTATAGTAATTCTTTAAAGAGTTATTTTACTTTACCTGTCATCTTTTTATAGCCCCAAAGGCCCAAGAGTCATTTTCAAATCCTGATTTTCTAAATTGGATATGGCCCCGCCTTATACTACAAAAAAATAAAAAATAAGAAAAACATCTTAAAGTCCTGGTACTCATTGCATTCTCAAACCAATACCTGTTTATATATATTCAAACACTCAATCTACCTTGTTGGGAATGAGGTTTTTGACCTCCAACAGTATTTGAACTGTTCGGGTTCTGGAAATACTTTTCAATCGGGGCACCAAAATTCAACCCTCGCCAATTTCTATCTTATGGCTATCCTAGTCAATATCTATTTTTTGGTCACCCTTACCCCTGAATTCACAAATAGTATAAATATCACATCAATTCAAATTGAATTCATTTCTTTTTTTCTCTTTTAATGAAAAACTTCAATACAAATCAAAACGTCTTTATTGCAAGCTACCTCTCTTACTATCAAGTTACTTAACAAGTGTAACTATTGTTTTTATTGCTTATTCTTTGGAACAACAGCCTCTTTTTATTTTATTTTCCAATTCCGATTTGCCTCGGTCGATCTTTTTCTTTTCCTCTTAAATTACGAAGTACATTCAAGTACATCTTGAAGGTTGAATCTTACCAAAGGATTCTAGTGCTCACTACTTTTATATAAAACAAAACCTACTTCTACTACCCAAGTTTAGCCGTAACAACCTCTACACACCCGCAACAGGATCAAAACCTCGATTTGGAAACTTTTTCAAACGCCGCTAGACGGAGACAAAATGTAAAAGGTATGTTCCCACACGGGGAATCGAACCCCGGCCACGGCGGTGAAAGCGCCGGATCCTAGCCACTAGACCATACGGGACAGAACTGAAAATTAAACTGCTATGTGCTATATAAATCACGTTTTATAAAAATGTCACGTGATTTAAATACTCACTTGTAATTGGTCAGCTGCGCCTTTATTGAACAACGTTATACTAGACTTTTTTTTTTTTTTTTTTTTTTTTTTTTTTTTTTTTTTTTTTTTTTTTGGAGAGAGAGAGAGAATAAAGAAGATAGTACAGTTTATTGAAATTATAAGAAGGTAAATATAAAAGTAAGGTGATAAGTGGATAAAGGAATGAAGGGGGATTCGATTTAACAGATAAAGATACCTAAGGTATAATATATATTTATATGTGACAAAAGTGAAGGTTACAACCAAAAAAAAAAAAAGAGGAGGGGGACTACTTTCTATACTAATGAGCATACATACTAAACTACCATCCGATGTCAGCCTCCATTGGAGCAAGGATGGGAAATCCCTATAAAGAAATTGATGAGATGATATATTATGTATCGATCCTATCCATACACAAACGTATTACCTGTTTTTGGTCCTGTTGGTGCATGTTGTCAGTTGAATCCAAAGACTTGTTTGGTGATGATGATGCATAACCTGGCAAATGAGGGCTATTATCACCACTACTGCTGACACTACTATCGTATGGAGTATGACGTTCTTCTGTCGTCAATGTCGGTGTATAGCCATCAATAATCCGGAAGCTTCGTACCCGTCCTTCGTCTAGTTGTTCTTCGTCATCACCCGGGTGTCCTATGGTGAGTGTCAGTTCTTCTTCATCGTTATCGAATAAAGGCGGATACTTTCGTGTGGTTGGTTGGTCTGTCGTTACAGGATCGTAATAATCTGGTTGTTCGACGTGTTCATCTTCGGGTTTCTGTAGGATTTTTCGATAAATCATGGTGGCACCGTTTGAATGAGGACTTTGTGCCCAATAGAGAATCACCAGTTTGTAAATGTTGTAGTTTGGAAAGAGTTGAAGAAGATCTGATCCCCAATTATCCAGGACTAACAGCAAAGAAAGATGATGTTTAGTATTCACCTACCTTTTTGTGTGATCCTCTTACCTTGGAGTGAGCCATATACTAGCCAGTAAGTGAGCCACGATTTACATTCTTGTAGTTGCTCTAAAGGTTCGCCGTGTGTATCTAATCGTTTCACCAAATGCCAACACCGCCACGCAGGGTAAAGAACCCCTAAAGAGTTCAAAGCCAAGTAACGATGTTGATTGTAAAACCGTCGAAGAAACCAAGCCAAACCAGTGGTCGTTCCCAAAAAGAGAAAGACAGGAGAAAGTCCTTTTCGTAGTAGGAAGCGGAATAGTTTCGATTGACAGTAAAAACTTTCCATCGAGTGTATACGTTTGACAGAAGCTTTGCAAATAGGAAGAGTGACTAGTCGTAGATTGATTGGTGACCCACGATTGAGCTTGTCTATGAAGCGTTCAATGGCTAAAGAAGTTGCAAACATCCGACGTAATTCAAGGTCTTGTTGCTGTTGTTGTTGTTGTTGTTGTTGTTGTGGGTGTTGATTATCATTTTTATTGGGATAGAAGGATCTAGTGGATGGAATAGATGATGACACCGAGGATGCTGTAGACCGTTTGACCATATTTCGTATCAAAGGACAAAAGACGATGAATTGTCAAATAAGTAGAGAGAGAGAAAAGAAGAAGAAGGGTTGATAAAAAAAAAAGCGGGGATTTTTTATTTTATTTCAATCATCAGCATGTGACATATGATCAGTATAAAGACAAATTTCGGTGTTGCAAAGCCAATATAGCACTATCCAAACCACCAGGAATATCCAACATATCCACCACCATCATGACAGCATGTTCTTGTAACTTTGTTTCCAATAGTACGGTGACGACCCAAGTGGAATAC
Source organism: Chlamydoabsidia padenii (assembly GCA_025330725.1). NCBI lineage: Eukaryota > Fungi > Mucoromycota > Mucoromycetes > Mucorales > Cunninghamellaceae > Chlamydoabsidia > Chlamydoabsidia padenii. The sequence continues at coordinate 23,695 of JAIWND010000051.1, read as the reverse complement.
TGATAACAAACATAAGCAGTAGAGAGAGCAGCAGCAATAGTAGCAGCATACATGATACAAATCGAGGTCGCAGTTTTAGCCAAAAGGATCATCGCATCAAAGGGTCGTAAAGAGAGTCCCAAACGTTTGACATAAATCGGATTGAGGTGTTGACTGAGTACATTAATACTGTGGTAAGAGAGTGACATGACCGAGGATCCTTGAGTTGCAATTAAACACTGTCGCAAGTGTAACCTGAATTCCAAATAGTTGCAAAAGTTGTAGTAATCCTCTTCAGAGACAAAGAGTGAGTAATCCATTTCATCTAAAAACCTTCGTTCAAGTTGATTCAGGTCCTGACAGGAATAAGCATACTGTGTCGAGTCCGCCCAATCTGCATTAGTCCATGTGAGGTCCGCCCTAATAAACAACAAACATGCAAAAAACGATGAGTTATAACATATGAACCAATCATTAATCCATACTTACATGTATTTATCTGCTACGATTATACTTGCCATGAACAAGTCCCTGACTTGCCAACTATTAGGAGAGTGTCGTTTATTGCTGATACTGTTGTAATTTGTGCTGTATTTCAAACAATCCACTTGTTGTCGCCGCCGCCGAGCAAAGAATTGATCGATATACCAGAGACAGACGATTAAAGACGAGTAAGTGATTTGTGCTCTTGTTAGCGTTTTATTTATAAATTTGATATTGGCTTGATAGGTTTCCAGTGTAGAGGTCATCAAGGTCGGAGAAGGAAGTGCCAAAAGATATTCATTACCACTCATAAGCGAAGAAATGAATACCGCTGCGAGATCTACAAACTAGTGTATTAGTTACTAGTCCTTTTATTCTGTTTTTTTTTTTTTTACTTACCAATCAGTTCCAAAGGTATCTTAATGTATTGATGACAATGGATATCTTGTTGTTGAATAGCCCCAAGGAAGAGTGCCATTTTGCCATATTGCTATCAAGTAAGTAAAGAATTATGTTAGCTTTTTCCAAAGAAGAAGGAAGAATAGAACTTGCCGAAGATTGAATATCAAGAAACTTGAGTTTATCCTTTTCTGATTGTTGTTTACGTATAGTTGATCGTTTCAAGTTTCGTTTAGACATTGGAGAATAAAGTGAAGAAGAAGAAGAAAAAGAAAAAAAAAAAGATAAAGCCAAGCCTAAAACTCAACCCCAGTCGGCATTAGAAATTGATTTTATGAGGGAAGGAGCCACCCCTGGGTTCATTCTTTTTTTCTTTCTCCACTTTCTGACACCATGCTTCGACAATTTGCTTCGATACGATCTACTGCTCAATTGACAAACTATACAAGACAAGTATCACCATTACAACCAACCATCCGGGCCAGTATTGTTTCCACTTACTGCTTATATCAACAACAACGCTTTGCGGTAAGGAGAAAAAAAAAGAAAAAGAAAAAAACAATAACATCATGACAAAAAAGATCAAGTATTTTCACTCCCTATTTTACTAATTCTTCTCATGTATATTTAGGGACATAACAAATGGAGCAAGGTCAAGCACACAAAAGGGGCAAAGGATGCGAAGAAAAGCAAACTCTTCTCAAAGATCGGGTTGGAAATCACACGTGCTGTCAAAGGTAAAGGATACAATCACAATGATTCATTTATAACATCTTTCTTTTATATTTCTTATGGTGGAATATAGCTGGGGGTATGGATCCTAATATTAATACTAGACTCTCAACCATTCTTAACCGGGCAAAGGCAAACAACATGTCAAAAGACAGTATTGAAAACGCCATGAAAAAGGTAAACATAACAAGATGATTGGTTGGTTGGCTATAATAACTATACGATTGATTCTTCTTCTTTTTTATTTATTTATGATAATGTAGGCTTCTGATAAGAATAAGGATACTTTGGAAGATGTTTTGTATGAATGCTATGGTCCAGGTGGGATTGCCATGATCATGTAAGTTGAGGTGGGTGTTGATAGTGGTGATAAGAGATTTGACTCTCTTCTTTTTAAAAATAGTGAAGCGGTTACGGATAAACGATCAAGAACAGTTAAGGAAGTCAAAGAAGTCTTGAATCGTCTCGGGTATGTAATATATAATCATCTTCTCTTTATACAACAACAACAACTAACTTGTTTATTTATTAGTGGATCTGTTTCTTCTGTTGGTTGGTTGTTTGACAAAAAGGGCAAAATCGTGTTTGCACCTGGAGAATCTGGCCACTCTCTGGAACAAATGATGGATGCTGCTATTGATGCAGGTGCTGAAGATATTGAAGAAGATGAAGATTTGGTGGAGGTAACATGATTTAATGCGGGAGTTTACCTTATATATAACTAACTTCCCCTTCTCTTTTACGCATACAGATTACCTGTGACTTTACGGAATTGAACAACATTAGTAAAATCTTATCAACACAACATTATGAAGTCCGGGAAATGGAAGCGGTCTATATCCCTCAAAGCTCTATGGAAATCACTGAGCCTGAAATGGTCGAAACGGTGGCTAAATGCTTGGATACGATGGAAAACTTGGATGATGTCGTCAAGATCCATTGTAATGCAGTGCTTCCTGAAGATGAAACTGAAGAAGATGAAGGCCAATAGATAGTTTGTAGTTATAATATCATACTTTACTCATAAATAAATAGATCCTTTACTATCAATAAAACATTGGGTTATTACTTGCCGTCTCGTCTTTTGCTTATATTGTTTTAACATCCTTTACATGGTAAACTTATTCATTATAACCGTTACTTCTGTCCAATTGACACAGGTAGATCCACCCGTCAAAAAGGATCACCGAGGAATAGAGCAAAAAATCAGAAAGCGGGAATTCAATTTTATGTTTTGCATAAATGGCGGCGTTTGAAATCCACAAAAAGCATGGGGTCAACAGTAGGAACGGACCCAAATCATTCTAGAAAGTTGTCATGGTACTCTAAACCTACTGGCTACGCATCATTGTCATACATCGGAAATCATGTTTGCGAGTTTATAAAAAGTCAATGACTAAAGAAGTTTTTATTTTTATTTTTTTTATTTATTTGTTTTTTATTGATTGAATTAAAAGTACACAAAAGGATGATCAAATCATAAACTAAAAGGTTAAAAAAAGAAGAGGGGGTATACTATTATAAGTGTAGGGGTAAACTATTCTGCATTATTGTTCCTATCTTTTTCCATAGCACTGATAACAGCACGGACTTGTTGTTTCCAATGATCGCCTTGTTTTACCACCACCTCTTCCCTGCATCTATCTTGATCTTCCACTACAATATGATGATCTTCGTCCCACACGTTGATATCACCATGCCGAGAGCCAAGATCCTTGGAGTGCTGCCGCCTTGTTGTCGATGAGTTTCGTGAGGAGGAGGATGTTCGGGCCCCATCGTCAGTTTTCAAGGTACGTTGTCGCCAGTTCTTAAAACCAGATAAGCCGTGTTCTCCTTCCATACTATCGCTGCCAGAGGATGTGGTGCCTGTAGTGCGAGGATTGACAGGTTCCAAGAATCGTATGCTATTATTATGGGTTTGTGCTGCATCGTCATCATCACCAGGTAGAAGATCTTCTTCGGCAAAGTCATCATCGTCATCACTTTTAGGCGGTGTAGAGGATAGTGGCATGTCAATGGTGGCGTGTTCGATGTTGCCGAAGGACTTTTCCGATACAAGTTGATCCTGCTGTTTTTCTTCTTCCAATCGTTCTTGTTGTAAAATGTTGATGAGAGTGTTGCGTTGGACCTCGGTCATACCTTCGTGATAACCATACCGATAATCGTCGTCTCCAGCTTTGTAATTTTGATGTTGATGTTGATGTTGTTGTTGGCCGAATGGTATCTTGGGAAGCCGAGTGACTTGACTGCTTCCAATACTTGTGATTGATAAAGTTCGGGTTCGAATGCGTTTGCCGATCTTGAATAATGGTATAGTGGTGCCATGGATCAGAGTCGAAGAGAGCACAACAAAGAGCACGACAGGAGTGACCAACTCAATAGCGACCGGAGCAGGCTTGTTTTTGTAGACTTCTTCCAATTCACCTTTAGCAATCATAGCCAAAAAGACAGCACCAACACCCATTGGTCCAAACCATCCACTGAAGATTGCTTCACGATAAGTTGTAATTGCTGGCATCAGAGGTTTTAACGCGATCACAATTGGCAGACGACGGAAGACTAGAATTAAGATAGCAATCACCACTAACCGCCAAGGTGATAATCCAATAGACGAATTCCCAAATTCAGACCAAGGCTATTAGAATAAAACGGATAACCAATTAGTTAGTATAGCCCGTTAGTATAGCCCGCCCTGCTCTTTTTTTGTGGGACTTACAATGATGGTTCCAATGTAGACGAATACAGCCAAGTTGAGCATCATATCAATCACATCTTGAAAGTGAGCTTCTTCAGTTTCCTTTCGAAACCATTCATCCCAGGAAAAGGCATTTCCAGCAACAAAACAAGCTAGCACATCATCACTACCGGAGAATCCAGTCATGCTCATCAGGAATAACTACGAGTAATAATAAAACAAGAGGTAAGTATACCATTCTAGTCAATGGATGACAAAAAACTTACAGCCAGAGCAATTCCAAAAGATAAAAAAGAAGGTTTATCAATTAGGTGCCTATAAAGTTAAAAAAAAAAAAAAAAAAAAAGTATGTGGGCAAATCAGAATAAACCATCAAGTGTATATTATACTTACTTTCTTTCGGACCATTGAAGGAGTTTACATGCAACCCAACCCACTACAGCACCAATGACGCAAGATAAGAGGATTTGGAAAAGCAAGGTGATGTAAATCCATTTCCCAATTGCAGTGCCAACGTTGTCTTCGTTTATCAAAAAGATGGCCAAGTACAAAAAAGGAAACCCCATACCGTCATTTGCACCACTATATAATAGTAAAAGTTAAAAAAGAAAACTAGCAAGTTAGAATAGATGCAGTTTTTATCCGAGTGTATATGCCATCATACCTTTCCGCCGACAAAGCATTCCGAATATGTGATGGAACGTGTTTTTCCGCAAATCGTCCTTTCACCACCGAATTGGCCAAAATCTATAGGGAGAAGGATAAATCAAGTTAATAAATAGGATTTCATTACAATCTTTTCCAGACTTACGGGATCAGTAGGACATACACATGCCGCAATCACAAGAGCATGCAGCTACAAAGACAAGTAAAGTGAGAGAGAGAGATAGAGAGATAGTTATTATAGTGGACACATCTGTTAGTTGTATACTTACATAATCAAGAGGAGGAATCAATGCCCATATGAATAAACCGCTAATCAACCACATGAAGATCATAACTGGGACCAGAAACATAAACATAGTTCGCCATTCCTTTTTCAAGTAGTGCCTAAAACATACATAAAAAGGAGAGTTACAAGAAAGTATCCTTTTTTTCATAGCCGCATTTATTTCTACCTACTTTGGGAGTTCAATACCAACAGCCATAACCTAAAAAAAGACAAGCAAATTCAGTGAGTATAAAGAAGACTACAAATTACAAAAAGCCTGATTTTTACCTGAATGGCGATTACACATCTTGTAAGTTCTTTAGTTATATCATCCGTATTTTCCCAACTATAAGGATTAAAGCCATTTGATACCAGTGGTCCTGCTATAATACCAACAATAAGTGCGACAACTATTCACCAAACCAGTAGTGAAAAACAACAACAACAAGTTAATAAGTGTCTTCGTTTTATGTATATACTTACATGCTTCTGAAAGAAACAAACGTTCCTTTATAAACATTGACAAGTATCCATAAAACAGGATTATACCACTTAGGATAGCAATGGCAATAGTGAATGGAGTGAATTCCCCAGGTATAACTTGGACTGTCATTCAACAGATGTGTGTATTCGATGGAAGGAGTGTAAAAGTAAAAAGAAGGTTTGTATATAGTCAAGATATAGTATATTATGAAGAAAAAGAAGTTTGGTATTAGATTAGTTAAAGTGATGCAGAGACACCCCTGTTACATTAATTTGAGAAGAGGAAGGAGAAGAGGAAAAATAAAAAAAGAAATATCTCTTTTTTTGAATGCAGTATTCAAATCCCGACAGAATCCGGACCCAAAGTTAATGCAGTGTCCACTGTTGAGCGTGTGGCAAGTAAACCCTGACATATCGTCACCGTCATCATTCATCATTCTATTCTTGATTACACTTGTCATTATTCCTAATACATTCTTTTTCATGATGCTTTGTGGAAGTGTGATCCGAAAAACTTGAAATGACGAAATCTTGATTCATTCCTTTTTTTTTTTTTTTTCTTTTTCCCCCAAATGAATCCATCTCCACTCATTTCCCCATTCCTTAACATATGACATGCTAATATGTATGCATAAGACACATGTGTAATGAAAGGTTTCTTGTTCCATCTACCAGAAAAATCATGCTTCGTGAATTCTGATTTTCAATCAATCGCCGCTTAAATATGATTTTTACAAATTCATGCATGGAGTTTAATTTCAAAGAGCATTGGGAAAGAGTGTAAATAAAAGGGTCCCTGAATAAATATGGAAGTAGCACGGTACCTCAATGATGATAGATGATGTTTTGTTATCCATCGGAGTCTCTTCCTTTCCTTCGATCAAGTCTCCTTTTTTCTTCTACTTCTTTTTACATATATATATATAGATAAAGAAAAGGAGCAGGTTAATCAATACAAAGTTGGGGCTCTGGGGATGAAGAGATAAAGATTGGGTGATGTCTGTTCTCGAACATAGTTTACGAGAAAGATCGCCCCTTGTGTGTAGGGGCAAGATAAAACTTGGTGCATGATTTCCCGTTCCCCTGACGATCGTCCAGCCTATCACTTTATACCAATTCATTTTATTTGTCGTTGAGTATGCTAATCATTTTCATTGTGACCTTCCCGACCCTTTTTTTTTTTTTTGTTATTGCTGTTTTTGTTTTTTGTTGTTGTTGTTGCCACAATGTAAGGTAAAACAACCTCTCCGGTGAATTTCACACAGGGGAAGGGAATAATCATGATATAAAAAGAGTTTCCTTTTCTTTCATCGATTTCCTCTCCACCTTTTTTTTTTTTTTTTTTTTTTGGTTCACTTCTATTTGAATTTTCAAACACCGACACAATGGCTCAAACCAAAGATTATACCTGGGGATTCATGCTAGAAAACACCTTGTTTATGGAATTCGATCTTGCTAATCATAGTATCATTGAAAACGCTTATCAACAAAAAAAGTTAAAGCAAGCCAGTCATCATATTGTGATCCATGATTCTCATCTTCCTTGTGATGCAAAGATCTATTTCGGTGTGGCCCAGATTCACCTCCGAATGCCAGGCACAAGGTATTATGTCAAGAGGAAATCCATACCCGTCGTACCCAACAAGAAGAAAGAAACCTCCACTTTTCATTTCCCACAAACGTACTCCACGCCACTGATTCAGGTACAACAGATTCCCCGACCACCGCAATATAATCAACGCCGTCGCCATAGTCAAACACCTTACCTTACACGAAGATCATCTAATAACCATTTATATCAACAACAAAAACAGGTTCCAGTACCTACTCAGTCGGTTTCTTTGACGTTTCCCTTGTCATTATCATCATCATCTTCATCATCATCATCATCAGCATCATCCACGATTTCAGATCCAGCGTCGGGGTCATCCTCCATTTCAAACCCCGCCATGGTCCCTTTTTCCCCACCTATCGTTGTTCCAAGTTCAAACCCTATGACAATGGCCCCTTCGTTTTTATCAACTAACAACACTTTAGATTATTCTACAGTGTCAAATGATGCTTTTGTCAATTTGTGGAATTACTCTTGGTTGGATTCCCTTTACGCCACCACATCTTCTACCACCTCTGCTTTACTTATTCCTTGGTCCACCACCCCACCACCCACTACATCAGGCACCATGATCAATCATCAGTAACCCCAACCCCACCTAATCATTTATTCCATACAAGTTAAAAAAAAAAAAAAGGATAGCCCAAATCAATTTTATTTATTTATTTTTTGTTTCAAATAAAATAAATAAATATGCATATATAACCAATCTATCTAATCATTCTACAAATGACTTTCAAAGACCCTTGTTGTCCATTTTTCCGTGTCACCGATAATCAATGCTGCTTCCAATACGTCCCAGACAGTTTTTGCATAAACGAATTCGATATCTTGTTGCACCCGTTCCGGTACATCTTGTTTGACATCCTTTCGATTACGATGAGGAAGAATGATTTTGCGAATCCCCGCCCGATGTGCCGAGATTACCTTTTCCTTGATTCCACCCACCGGTAAGACTTGACCCCGTAATGATACTTCACCAGTCATGGCAGTTGTCGTTGGTACATAGTAACCAGAGAATAATGACACCAACGAGGTCACCAATGTAACACCTACCAAAAGAAAGAGAGTGAGTGAATGAGTGAGTGGGGGGGGGAAATCTTTACCTGCACTAGGTCCATCTTTTGGTACAGCACCTGAAGGGAAGTGGACATGGACATCATACTTTTCAACAATGTTTTGATCACTTGAAGATACGATTTTCAATGCGTATGCATGAGATTTGACCCAGGTCAAGGCGATTTGTGCTGATTCCTTAATAACATCGCCCAATGATCCTATGATACCAATCAAAATGGTTGCATAACATTAGTAAGATGGTTCCTCCCCCCCTTTTTTTTCATTATCTAACTTACCAGTCAACTGAAGATCCCCTTTTCCTGGCATCTTGGAAGTTTCGATAAAAAGAATACCACCATTTCCAGAACCACTATAGGCCAGACCAGTGACTACACCAGGAATAGGGTCACGTTCTGCCACTTCTTTTTCGTATTTCGCAATCTAAACATATAAATAGAATAAAAAGGTTAAATAATTATCGATCATCACCCACATCCTTAATCATCCACATCCCCAACACCCTTGACTTACCCCAAGAATTTCTTCTAGATCTTGTAAATCAACTTTTGGACTATAATCATGTTCTTTCCCAGATTCACGTAGATCAGCCAAAGCCACACATTTCGCACGTACCACCGAAGCCAAAGTCCGTTCTAAGCTACGCACACCACTTTCTCGGGTATAGTTTTCCGCCAGTTTGAGCAAGACATGGTCTTCTATTTGTACTTGGTTCAATTCCAAACCATGAGTGGTGATTTGTTTAGGTAAGAGATGGGTTCGAGCAATATGTAGTTTTTCTTCAAAGGTATAGCCGTTTAGGTGAATCAATTCCATACGATCCAAGAGTGGTTCAGGAATAGTGTCGACTGTGTTGGCAGTGGCGATAAACAAGACATTAGAGAGATCAAAAGGCAAATTGAGGTAGTGGTCGGAGAAACTGTTGTTTTGTTCGGGATCCAACACCTCCAAAAGTGCTGCTGAAGGATCACCATAATGAGTCGAATGGACAAGTTTGTCAATTTCATCTAAATTATCAGCCAAATGTAACAAAAAAGGAATTAGTATAAAATCAGAGTCAGTGCCGTTGATAGGTCTGTTCTTACCAAGTAAAAAAAGAGGATTGTTCACACCCACTTTTCTTAAACCTTGTATGATCAACCCAGGCATGGCACCAACATATGTTCGACGATGTCCCCTTTATTAAACAAAAAACAAGTTAGAATCATTTTCCTACCCACTCCTGTTTCCCTCTTACCGCATATCAGCTTCGTCTCGGACGCCCCCCAAAGAGATTCGATGGAACTCTCTTGATAAGGATGTGGCAATGGACTTTCCAAGAGATGTTTTACCTACACCAGGCTAAGTAATAAAATTAAGAGATTAAAAAAAGAAAGTGAGTTCATTGTGGATCATTAAGCAAACAAGTACTCACAGGTCCAACAAAACAGATGATAGGTGCCTTGAGATCGCCTTTGATCTTTGCCACAGATAAGTATTCGATGATTCGTTTCTTTACATGATCCAAACTATCAAATTGAATAGACATACAGACATACAAACAAAGTCAAGCAGAGTTAGTAATTTCGTTTAGAATGATAACCACCAAAAAGTTGTTCTTTTTTATCATTACCCAAAGTGATCCCCTTCCAGTTGTTGTTTTGCGCGTGTGATGTCCAAGACTTCTTCAGATTTTTTGCTCCAGGGTAGATCGGCAATCAATTCCAAGTAGTTACGAGCCACCGACCATTCACTTGAAGAAGGTTGTAGTTTCTTGATCCGTTTCAATTCACGTTGAGCCACAGTTGCTGCTTCCTCCGGTAAATTGGCATCCTTTAGTTGTCTAGCCAGCTGCACCATTTCATCATCATCCTTTCCACCCGAGAAGTCATCCGTTTCACCAAGTTCTTGTTTGATGGCATCAAGCTATTTGAGTAAAATCAATGATGATAGTTAGTTTTCAAAAGCTGGTAACATGTTATCTCTTCTTTTTTTTTGTTACCTGTTGTCGTAAATAGAATTCCCGTTGTTTCTTGGTAAGTTTGCCTTCAATACTGGAGTGAATTTGTTCACTAATTTTCAACACATGTAATTGTCGAGTCATCCATTCAGAAGCCTTGGCCAAACGATCCTTGACATCAGTTATAGCAAGCATCGACAGTTTTTCTTCGAATGAGGTTTCAATCACCGACACCATGAGATCCGACAAGGTCAAAGGGGATACATTGTCAATCAGTTTGGAGAGCTGCGTCGTCAGAGTATCAGGTAGTTGAAGTTCACGCATCTTGGACAAAAATTCCTTGGAAAGAGCACGGAAAGCAATCATGTGGTCCTTGGCATCTTCCAAATGTTGTTTTGTAGGAGGTTCCAAATAGATCACCTTGGCCATGGTGGCGCTAGTCATGCCTTCGTAGCCAGGAGGTAAGAGTTGGTCGATTTTGCACCGCGAGACACCCTCCACAAACACCGAAAAGACACCTAGACCAGATCGTTGTACACGCATGATACGAGCGACACACCCATAATCGTGAAGGAGATGTCTTTCATGAGGTTGCAGTAACAGTTGGTCATCGGGCACACGGGATGACGAATGCTTCACCGCCATAGTTGTTGATTTAGAGTCAGGTTCATCGTTGGAAGTGGTCGATTTTGTCAAGGTCTTGTCACCAGGAGAGTCGTCATTGTCTTCTTGAGATAGAGCAGGTCTTTTCAAAGGGACCACTACCACATAGGCTACTTTACGTTGTTCAGACAGGCGAAAGTGTTTTCTGGTCAGGTTGGATGCATCTTTTCCTTTCATTGTCAATTTCAAAACAACAGAAGGCAAAAGCACTTTGTTTTCGAGAGGCACGACCACCAAAGAATCAGGTAAGGATGTCATAATATGTGTGATGATAATTAAAAAAAAAAAAAAAAAAAAGAGTGAGAGAGATAAAGCAAGGAAAGAAAGATGTGGGTTTTTAAACGAAATTCACATGCACTCAAGTTCCACATATTTCAAATTCCGACATCCTTCAAGCTCTCATTGGCTGATTTAGCATTCATCGGTGTCATTTTTACTTCAATAGTACTAAATCATACTCTTATCAACAATACCTATTGCTCTATTTATTTTATGCTTGATATACAAACTGCGTCATAATTGTAATATTGCATGATATGCAACATGTACTGGGGAGAACTTGGTCAAGACTACCACACTATCCCATTGTATAATCTTTCATGTTATTTCTTGGTTGGCAGTAACAACTGTTGATCATTTGGCATTTCCCCCCCCTTTTTTTTTCTTTTCCTTTTTACTCTGTCTCTTTTGTTTCGTAAGCATCAATTGATTTTAAATGGTTGATGAGGCAGTTTTTCTCATCAAACCTTACTCTTCGCCATTTCAAAAAAGTCCCTCAGGGGAAACAGAGACGGGATTTGAAAATAAATATGGGCGTAGGAAGCATAAAGCTCAATCCCATCTGTTGTAAGGGGACTAATCTTTTTGACCCAGGGGCGCCTCCCCATTTCCGGGATCGGGATTCGAATAGCAGGTAATGACTACAGTAGATGGTAACACTTTTTTCAATGTCCCTCACCATCTTTCTTCCACTATCGCGGATGGATTATTGTATTCAGGGGTGAATGGACCTTTTGGCTTGATCGGAGTCAAGTATCTGAGAGAATGTATAACAGGTACAGCCTCCGCATGATACGGGGTTTCAAAAAAGAGCTACCAATAGATTAGCTACAATACAGTGTGCGGGAAGGTGGAAACCCGGGAAACTAACTGTTGACGGTGATCTAATGATGTGTGTACTCTGAAAAAGTGAGAATGAGCGATGGGTTGTTTCTTTCTTCTCTCTCATGACCTTTACGAGATCTTATCATAAACAATAGAAAAAGTTTGTGCGTATGTTCGCCCTTGAATGTATGATGCATAAGGGTCAAATCAACCTTTTTGACACTGAGAATATAAAAAAATGATGTGACAGGTCAAAAGTTTCTATTTTTAGCTCAAAGCTACCAGGTATCTGTGTTGGTATTGGGAAAATCATTGGTACATTCAACTTGACTATAAACGGATATTCCCTACTTGATTCAGGTACATTGATGTTCGTATTTATGCGTAGATGCCATGGCTGTTTCGGTCTGGCTTGAATAGACTAGTTTTATCTACGACTATGATACATCCACTATCCATCGCAAACCTCTTTGAATATAAATAGAGTTGGTATTACTGCCCATATGGGGATGTTACCATCTTTAAATTAAAGACCGGCGTTTGAAAAATGTTCAAAAAGAAAAAAGGAAAAATTTTCGTTCTTTCTTTTCTTTCCCTACTCACACCTCTAAACAATGATGAAGCTTGGGCTCTCACATAAAGCCATCATGTCACTGGGCATGGTAACCGTTGGAGTTTCTCTTTTAATTATATACTTTATTGCCACCAGCCGTCCCTACGTTTATACGAATACAACAATCTACAACAATGATTCGGTCAACAGTAACAACAACTCATTAATACAGCAACCTACGTGCCTCAAGAACACCGCCACCAGAGACTCTATTAAACCAACCAAAGACCAGTGGGAACGATGCTTGGAACCTGGAACAAAACCCTCGTACTATCTCTCTATTGTAATTGTTACTCGTATGGACGATTATGCAGGGTAAGTGTTTTTTGGGGTCAAGTTATCGAAAAGTATCACTAACCCATAAACTGTCTGTCTATAGTAATCAACACCATCGGTTCCAAAACTTTATTGATAGTGCCTTTTTACTTGCGGAACATACCAAAGAAAAGATTGAATTGCTCATTGTGGAATGGAACCCACCTGAAAATAAACGAAGGGTGGTTGATGCTTTTGTAAGTTACATATAAAAGATGACTTTATACATAAATCTGTTTACTAACATATATCTTCTTTTTATCAATGAATAAGAGATTCAGGCAATCTGAATATTTGACCTATCGTATTATCACTGTACCCAAGAAAATCCATGAATTCTTACCAAACCGCGGCAACTCTCCTCTACATGAATTCGAAGGGAAAAACGTTGGCATTCGATATGCTCGTGGTGAATTCATTGTTTGTACAAATCAAGGTAAAAAGATCATGGTTGTAATTAATTTACTCATTGTTTTTTTTTTTTTTTTTTTTTTTTTTTTTTTTTTTTTTACTATTCTTTTCATCTTTAGATGATATCTGGTCTCATAACTTCCACAATGCTATCATGTCAAAGGTGTTTAAGAAGAATGTAATATACCTCCAATATCAAGCTCAACACAACATGTAAGTAAAGGAAAAAAGGACCATTTTGAAACTGATCTAACCCTCTCTCTCTCTCTCTCTCTTTCTTAGTCACGAAAACTTCCCGCCCTCTATTGTTGATTTACCCGCCTTCCCTGATGATGAAACTCTATACAATGCTTGTCGCCTCGCAGATCAAGACTGGGGTCATTACAAACTACCAGATCCAATCACTGTCAACAATGACCATGGCTCATCGGGATTCATTTTAACAGTAGCAGATCAAGCAGGTGACTTTACAATGGCACATCGTGATACTTGGAAGATACCAAGAGGATATCGTGAAACTGGTGGAATCGCATGGTAAGAAGGAATGAAAAAAAAAAAAAAAAGGGGGGGGGAATCAAGATTCATTCATTCTCTTCTTCTCTCTTGAAACAATAGGATGGATATTGAATTTATTTGTACTGCTACTTGGACGTTTGACATACCAGTTGTTTACAGTGGCCAATCATTCGCGTGTCATCAACATCACCAAAACATTTGGGAAGGACGAAAAGATCAACATACCAACAACACTGGAGTCAATATGGGTGAAATCGAACGGAAAGAAATAACATTCTTGAACGAAGAAAACAAATGGGCTTTACTACATGTGGATACTTGGGAAATGGGTCTGGAATGTCTGGAGTTCCGTGGTGGACTGTGCTTTTAACTGGTATATAGTTTAATTGTTTGTCTCTTTTGTATAGATTACCCTTCCCACTTCTTTGCTATTATTTATTTATTCAACTTTACTCTTGTAGATATAAACATCATTCCCTCTTTTTTTTTAGAAAAATAATAATAATAATAAACATCTTCAATCTCTTATCTTATGATCATATCATATTCCGTCGGGATTTGGTTGACAGCGAACTAACCGGTTAACAGGACGCATGATGGGAAATTCTTCGGCGGAGGTGCGGAGAATTCACCGTATAAACCGTAGGAACGGAGCAAATTCCGTGTTTTTACAGTGAATGTCCCGTAAGAGCGTGTGAAAAAAAAAAAAATCATTTTTTTTATAAAAGTGCAATCGGCTTTTTTTCGTTCCTCCTCTTCTACTTTTAATCAACAATTGACAGGCTCTCAACAACAACAGCAACTGATCGACTAGTTAACACTCGAGCAATTTCAACAGATTGCTGAACCATTACATCAACTCAAACTTAGCAACAACTTATGCCGTTAGTAAGTATAACATTACTGAATATACAGATTGTAATTATTGCGTTGTTTTTATTTATTTTACAACTTTGATGAGGTGTACTAAAGGACTGGGGACGAAAGTGGCGAAGTTACGGTAAGCCTACAACTAACACTTTTATAGCATTCTATTAATAAACTAATATCGCTTTCCTTTTGATAGAATCAATCTCCTTCTGGCTGGGCAATACTGGTAATACTAAAACAAAGACACTTGAATATATTACTGTTTAGTTAAAGAACGTACTATCTACTTTATTTTAATAGGGCAAGCGTGCCCGACCAGAGAGTAGCACCCCTACTCCTAGGTGCAGGCGCTAAATTGGTAATATGACAGATATGTCCGTTGTAGTGCTAGCAATAAATAGTAATAGTATAGAATGATTATATATTAATAAAACGTACATTAACTATTATTACTGACTAAATGGTGGAATGGGGGCAAACAAATGGATATTGGACGATTGCACGTGTACACATCATTCAATGTATATACGTCAAATAATCGTTCATACGAAGATGAATTAACGGTTGGCAGAATCTGTACATAAGCCGAAAATTTTCCCATCGTGAGGACTATGTTGTCACGTTGCACACACATGAACACGTTGAGCCAAAAATAGTGTCCATACATTGACAACAAAACGAAATGGTATTATGTCTCTCATTCTGTTGTAGGGCTTCTTATATGTCCTTTTTTCTTGTTCTATATAGTTTGTTTCTGGAAATGACGTTTTCACTGAATTGTGATCAATGCACGCCTGCATACCCCACAGATAAAGTAGTAACGGGATGCTATTTATGCCAGATTTTTTTTTTTTTTTTTTTTTTTTTTTTGCATCTACTTGATCACAACATGTTTACAGAAATCAAGACTACTTTTGTATAAAAAGTGGTACCTTTCCCCAGATCATCTTTCTTATTTATTGAACCAGTATGCCAACTTTCAATCAAGATCATTAAAGAGAAGAAGATATCGAAACCAAGTATCAAGTACCTATCGTGGCTGACACCCCTATTGCAAATCCAGGTCCATTGGGCTTGAGTTCTACTGCCGTCACTATCTTTCTCTTGTCACTTCATCATGTATCTGCCACTGAACCAAGTAATATGATTGTCGGCGTTTCATTTTTTTACGGCGGCATAATTCAGGTAACCCCGAAAAAACATATATTCAAATCCCGCATCTAGTCTAATCACCTTCCCTCTCAAAGCTATTGGCAGGCATGTGGGAATTCAAAGTAAGTTTATTCTATTTATTCAAAGGTTAGCACTCATCATGATCAAAAAAAAAAAAAAAAAAAAGGCTGGTAATACTTTTAGTGCAACGGTATTTTCAAGTTATGGGGGATTCTGGCTTTCTTATGCCGCGATCTACTTGCCTAGTTTTGGTATTCTCGATAGTTTTGGATCGGATTCAACCACGTTGAACCAATCACTTGGTATTTACCTCCTTACCTAGACTATTCTGACAGGAGTGTTTTTGATTGCTTCCCATCGATCCTCTATCTATCTGGCCAGCATGTTCTTTTTCTTTTCATCGATTTTGTACTCTTGACCGTATCAAAATTCAATGACAGCGAGTCGACATTGATTGCTGCTGGTGTGTTTGGTATTATCACATCTTTGATTGCTTTGTATTGTGCCCTCGGTGGGTTATTGACAAAGGAATCGTCCTATTTCCAGCTCTTCTCATTGGTCAATTGAGCTGATATCATCTATATAAATAAAGATCAAAAACCTTACTACAAGTTTCCATAATACCCCTCCCTACCAACATGTCCATTCTTGATTTGAATTATAGTTTTGGTTTATTATAAGAGACATATAAGCAATAAAAAAAAAAAAAAGGATTACATCTAATTCTATTTGATACTATATTAATCGCTATCGCTATCTTCGTCGTTGTGGTCGTCTGGTTCTGCATCAAAAAAGGTAACACCAACCCATTCCACATAACCGCCATCCATGGTATCATTGTCATCCGCCAATCGTTGGAATATATCTTCATTACCTCCCCGTTTGATCCAACTAGTGATGATCTTGTGTGCGTCTGCTTCTTTACCGTCCACATCACACCAAGCCTCGAGAGCCCATGTTGCATATGCCCAACCGACCCACCCACTTGTCAAGACCTGTCCATCCGCTTCCACCGCCTGCTTGTAGTAAAATTGAGCATTCTTCAACAATTGGACTTGATTGCGTTCGGCCACAGGAAGCGGTAATTGAGCACGAGCCATACTGATATCACCAGCCTTGTTCAAGATATGTAGATTCTTGGGTTCCAATTTGAGAGCCTTTTGGAAAGATTCCGATGCCTTGCTGTGTAGCTGCCATACGTCCTTACCATCCGTCTTGGGGTCGAGGGTCTGTTTCTTTTGAGTGGTGACTTGTTCGAGAATAGCTTGCCCATACCGAGAGAGCACATCGCCTTGATCGCACAGAGCTTCCACGTTTTTGGGGTCCAATTCATCCGTCACATAGGCCAGAGGTGCCAGAGCTTGTTCGTACAAGGTCGCGTCCACGGTGCCTGTGGCCAAGAAGGACCGATCCGCCAATGCACAATAGCTTTGCCCACGTTTCAACATTAGATTCACTTTTGCCTTGAGATGTTCCTTGTCACTCGTCGAGGTATCCGCCAACCATTTTTCCGCCCGCGCCAGTTTATCTCGTGCTCGGCCAAAGAGTTTTTGTGAGTCCCCATAGACAGCCATCATTGAAGCCATCGTTGTCATTGCATCGGCTGTGGATAAGAGTGTTTCGATCAATGAGTAGGCTGTTGTTGCTTCCATCTGTGTCACCGTTGTAAAGTCGTCTTTGGTTTCTGGTGATTCCGGACCTTCCTTAGTATGATCGTGGTCTTTGCATTGATCGTGGTCGTGGTCATTGGTGTGTTGATCAGTCAAGGTGTCTGTTGGTTGTTCAGAGGTGGTCTTTGTAGTTTGATATCGCAAGTATTCCTTTTCTTGTAAATCATACACAGTATCAAAGAGGGAGATCGCTTCCTGCAAGGCTAAAAAAAAAAAAAAAAAAAAAGGATCAGTTATAATCAACATTATCAACAAGCAGTAAAAGTGACTTACCTAAAGCAGATTGACCATAAGCGTTTTCAATTTCTGATGCTTCTTGTAAGATTTCAGAGCGCATGTGTAAAGCTTGAGCAAGGTTGAATTCCACGTCTGTCTTGTTTTCAGAGTCTAATCGCAAAGAGTGGCGAAACTTGTCGATTGATTCGTCCAGTTTGACCAATTTATCTTCAGGTGTGGTGTGTGCTGGAAGGAAGCCAACAAGAATATAGATAACACGGCCCCTATCAAGAAGGAAGAACAATAACAAGAGATTAGTATTTGTTTTTTATTTTGATCAATCATTTATTATTACCAGTTGTAGACACAGTCAGCGTCTTGATCATTAAGAGCATGAGCTTTGCTATACATATCAAGAGCACGTTCATAGTTACGCTGGGCCCTATCACCAGTCGCATATCGTTCACCTTGTTCTTCATAGCCAACCCCATCTATATACCCAGCCACAACAAGGAGATGATTAGTATTGTTAGATCAGTCAACACCACTATTAAGGTTCTTACCTTCCATGAATTCTTCAAAGGTTGTTGGTTCTTTTGATTTCTTGGTCTTTGTTTTGGATGGAGGAGCAGCCTTTTTTTTGTTTTGGAAGCGTCCCATTTTGTTTGACAGTGATAGAAAGAAGAGCAAGTGAAATGGAAATCCATGCCAAAAAAAAAAAAAAAAATTAAAGTGTGGAATTTTCAAATCCCGCCGGAGCCGCCCAAAAGATTCCTCTTCGACTTTCTTTTGTTTCCACTTTCTTTTTGCTTTACCCACCATCAATCCAGCCAATTCCTCAAAAAGCACTTGTATACCTATGGTAAGTATTAATATAAAAGGCTCACCGTTTGGAAAGAGGACTAAAGAATGAAAAAGCTCACTTGTTTATTTTTATATGTATTCTAGGTCGCCTTTGCAACCCTTTACATTACTGTGCCATATTGATACAATTCGATATGCAAAAAAACACAAGTCTGTATGTATATTCAAGTTTACTGGTGTCACTAACAGCACGGGGTGCGGCTTTACGGATGCGGGGATTTCGGCATAAAGCGCTTTGCTGAGTAGGATACCGGGGACGAACGGTAAACAAATATACATTATATAAAGCAACCACTCACCCACCTTTACTTTGCCTTTTTTTTTAGAACCCATGTCTTCAATAATTAACTTTACTGTAATATCCGATGATCAAGCTTATCATATAGTCCTTCCTAGACCACCTCACGACTGGACCATGTTTTTTGAAATACTTATGGATCATTTGGCTTTATCTTGTATGGACACACCACTCTACTATTATGACTGTGACAATAAGAAACACCCTATTTTAGAACGACCATTGGATGAAATCAGGATACTCGATTGGGCGGATAAAAGCGATCTTTCTGATGACAATACGACTACTGACTCGGCATCCACAATTTATGATGATGAATGTAGGGACAGCGGCATAGTAAAGGACGATTTGACTCATATCAACAACACTGGTGATAAATTAGATGACGAACAAGGTGTATATGGTGTCTACTTTTGGTCGACACTCTATGATACGCTTCCCTTGTAATCATATCTTATCATCATCAACAACAACATCTGATACCCTTATGACTGGATATCTCTGACTCTTTACTATAGTTTATTCCCCTTTTTACCACATCATATAATATACCTTTTTTTACTAAATAAAGTTTGCATATATTCTTTATTTTCTAGTTGTATGTATAACGGTAAGATCTCCGACCTTTTTTTTTTGACCAATCAGTGACCTCGTGACTAACCCACTGTCAAAAAAATAAAAAGTATCGGGGATCAGTTTTTTTTTTTTTTTTACCTTCTCTTCTTCTATCTTCTATATAATTTGACCATGGTTCGACAATTCCGGATATCAGCACCTTGCTCAACAGCCAACATTGGACCTGGATTCGACGTCCTTGGTATCTCACTCTCTTTATACCTAACGTTGGATGTCAAAGTGGGTGGTGACGACAATAGCATCAACAGCAACGGACAAGATTTTGAAATGACCTACTCGGGGGAAGGAGCCCAGGATGTTCCACTTAGCCCAGAACACAACTTGATCACCAAAGCAGCTCTTTACGTTCTTTCCGCCAATGGTATTCAACACTTACCTCGACCTCTCAACATTCATGTCACCAACCCTATTCCTCTTGGTCGTGGTTTAGGCTCATCCGGTGCAGCAGTGGTGGCAGGGATTCTATTGGGTGATGCCTTGGGACAATTACAACTCTGTCGGTCTCGACTATTGGATTACTGCTTGATGATTGAACGACACCCGGATAATGTGGCGGCGGCTCTGATGGGTGGATTTGTCGCATCGTACTTGCGGGAATTGTCACCGGAAGATATGGAAGGTATCCCGGAATCCGAAAGTCTACTTGAAGTCACTCCTTCCAAGGTATCTCCTCAACCTCCTCTTGGTATTGGTCATTATCTTCGTTTGGGTTGGAATAAGGATATCAAGTGTATTGCTATTGTACCTCAATTCAAGGTGGCTACAGCTGAAGCTCGTGCGGTCTTGCCTACCTCTTATCAACGACAAGATGTGGTAATTAACAACAATAACAATAACATACTCTATATCTTGTCTCAACTTTTTCTTTGTTTATAGATCTTCAATTTCCAACGTTTAGCTGTTTTGACTACTGCTCTTGGCCAAAGTCCTCCTGATGCTGATCTCATTTATAATGCCATGCAAGATAAGATTCATCAACCTTATCGCAAGACTTTGGTAAGAAACAAAACAATAAAGTTGGTATGATCTGTAATCTGACTCCTCGACTTTTTCTACCTTGATAGATCCCTGGATTACCAGAAGTATTGTCTTCGATCACCCCTGAAAAGTACGATGGTCTATTGGGTATTTGCTTATCTGGTGCTGGACCAACCATTTTGGCTTTGGCTACCAAGAACTTTGATACAATCGCAACTGCCGCTCAAGCTGTCTTTAAGGAACATGGAATCAAGGAAAGCTTTTACAAGGTATTGGATGTGGTGGAGGATGGATCTACCTGCGTAGAATTATAGATATTATATAGTTTAGTTTATTTGTTACTTGAATATTATGGAAAAAAGGTCAATAAAACGTTTGTTTGTGCGATCTTGTTTGATCCTATTTGTCAATGCTCTTACTAAACTTGGTGTCTATCGGGATTTGATATTCCGATATAGTGGGCTGGGGAAATGATTTGGGCTGATGAATGCTGTAGGTCCTGTCAGATAACACATGTCAATAAACGACTGTATTTGTGCTAGATAGCATTGTCGAACTTCAAAGTAAAGCATTCTTTTTTGTCTGTGCCTAATCAAATTTAAATGTCCGCACCCTCTTTTCCTTTTTTTTTTTTTTTTTTTTTTTTTTTTTTTTTTTTTTTTTTTTTTTTTTTTGCCTTCTGTCCTTTTCCTTTCTTTTCTTTCACTTTCACTTTTTAATCTTTACTATACTTCCATCTCACATTGTCCTTTTACATTATACTACATTTGATATATAGGCCTTTATATCATACATACAGGAATGATAAACGAAGACAATGCCTTAACTTCCAGTGGATTCTTTGATACAACCTCATCGTCAAACTACCTTATGAATGGTGACAGTTTTAACAGCAATAGCAACAGCAACACTGGTTTAACAAATAGGCCATATTCCTCACAACTTTATAACTCCAACTTTGCTTTAGACGAAGAAGATCCTTGGGGAAGCGTAGCAGCTTTTGATCCTGTCACTGACTTTAGGCGACAATTAACCACCATCAATAGTGCTTCTGAACCTATAAGAACTATTACTGCTGCTGTGGATGAAGATACTCTTACAGAAGGTGTCACTGCTGCTAGTGTTTTGGGTAAGTAATGTCTTGGGATATCAAGAAAGTAAAATATATGATATAACCAACTTTTGTTTTATGTTTTTCCTCTAGTGGGTGTGTATTTGCCTGAAATATTTGACACTGCTTATATCCGGGCGAATCCCATGGGTGATAGAATTGGTCTTGGATCTTTGGTAAAAGTCCTCCATCTTGCAGGATTATCATCCCGTTTACAGGAAAAAGTAATATGAACACTCTCCAATCATGACTATTTTTATTTATTTAAACTATTCCTACTTTATCCAGATCATTACTTTGGTAGCGCCTCCCAATGCTTCCTATGTCACACGTAACGAATTCAATACTGCTCTTGCTCTGGTTGCCTTTGCACAAAAGAACATGGGTAAGTTGTATTAAATATAATAAAGTGTATACTTTCATACTAACATATCCTTTTCTCTTCTCTCCCTTTTTTTTTGATAGAACTCTCTTTGGTGAACGTTTATCGGCATAAACATGGTATGGATTTCCTTTCGACATCTTTTCCAAAATACACTCCACACTCACCTTTTATCTACTTTTTGGTATATTAGATTTACCTATTCCTATCTTCCCTGATCTTGACTCATTGAACATACCAAAAAGCAAGTCCTCACTATTGGTAACAAGGGAATCCACAAAGATCAATCATACTGCTGTCATCGACGATCCTTGGCGAACAACAACGACAACGACAACGACTTTATCCATAAATAGCAATCCGATCAATCAATCAAACGGATCCTCGGCACAACATGCTACTCTCAACTCGAACAGTAACAGATCATCAGAAGGGATAAAGGAAACAGCACAAAGAATACCTTCATCGGAACCGAAAACAACAACAACGACAACGACAACGACTAGAATGAATACAGATAACTGGATTACTGATATAGACAGCATCAAGGTGACGGTGGCCCCTGAAAAAGAAGGATTCCTTTTCAAGCACATCAACTACATTGTGGAAAGCCCAACTCAAACAAGCTTGGTGGCACGGCGCTATAGTGACTTTTATTGGCTTTGGGAAGTATTATTGAAAAGGTATCCATGTCGACTAGTGCCCAACATACCACCCAAAAAGATCAGTGGACGTAAGACATAACCAATAAACCGTCTCTTCCTCACTACTTACTAATTCACCTGTTTTATTTTTTTTGATTTTTATCATTAGGTAATGACTTATTTTTAGAATCAAGACGGCAAGGATTATCACGATTCATCCATGGTATTGCTCGGCACCCTGTCCTCAAAAACGACACAGTCTTCATCTCATTCATGACAGAACCCTCTGTAAGTATTAAAAGGTGTTTGATACTTGATCACACTAATACACCTATTTTCTCTCACTCTCTCACATAGGAATTCCTGGCCTGGCGTCGAGCCAATCCTCCTAGTTTGGATGAAGAATTCGTAAGGGTCAATACCGATCTTGTCCCTGATGATATCTCTGCTTGTATTCCCCGTGATTTGGATGACCGACTGGAAAAAATGGAAAAGACATTGGATCATCGATTGGAATGCTACATGTCTTTGTACTCTGGAATGGAAGCCTTGGCGCATCTGGGACAATCACAGAAATCGGAATTAGAACACTACAGCTCTACCTTAAAGTAAGTATTGAAATGGTAAATGCACATGGTAGGAATACTCACACTTTTCTGATATCTTTTTTTTTTTTTTTTTTTTTTTTTTTAAGCGACGTAGGCTCAGTTGAAAAACATTGCTTTATGCCTAATTGTCAAGCATGTAGCCATATGGTGACCCAAGGATATGATTCGGTAGCCAAGTATATGTGTCAAGCCGGGTCAATTTTGGATCAAGAGGCAAGCGATATTGTGTCGGGAGTGATGAATCAATTAAAACAACATTACGATACTTTATTGGCATTCAAGGTATGTATGTA
>JAIWND010000050.1:0-139094 GCA_025330725.1 Chlamydoabsidia padenii | reverse complement strand
ATTCTTTTGGCCAACCATCCCACAGAACGCAGAAAGTCTACATTGTAATATCTTAAAATCAATCAAGCATCTTTATAAAACGACCCCTACAACAAATACACAAAGTCTATATAGTTATACCGTAAAACCAAATCAGTTTTTTTTTTTATTAAATCATCCCCATAACAACAAAGATACAGTATAGTTTTAAACGTAAATCTATAATTTATGCCTTTAAGTTATCCTACATCCATAACTTGTTTAGTAAAAAAGGAAAAAAGGAAAGTGAGCCGTTTTGTCAACCACCACCCCCATCTTCTTTTTTCTTCTAAACCTACTTTGGCCAGTATTCAGCGGTAACCATGATCCAAGCAAACCATTTATTATCCCAGTTGCGTACTACTTAATTACATTGTCAGAATCTAGATCAGCATAAATCAGCATTGTATGAAGGTGTTTGGTGCTTGATCATTTTGTAGTGTAACCCGAGCCAGTTGAATGCCACCTAGTTGTTCCGAATTGATGATGCTTCGAGCACCAAAGACAAAAGTGAGTTGATTTGTTATGCCGTGCTTTCCATATGTGTCAGAGGTCTCCAACAGTAGAGGTAGAGCTTCCATTCCAAAACCACCATTGTACTGTACATCGTGACATCAGCAAGAGTAAGTGGCATTGTCAATCATGGCATTTAGATTGATTCACCAACATAAAAGCGACAGTGGACATCATGGATTTGATTGTTAACCTGGTTATATGGAGAGGATGGTGGAAGGGTGCATGGTAAAAAGGAGAAGAGGTAAAGCCAGATACCTTTATCACTTGTGTTCATAGTCGAATCCGATCCAAAGAGAGAGTCATCCATTGTATTCATGTTGTCGATCGACCAAGTCCCATTGAATGTGGAGATGCTTAGTATATCATGTTGTCATTCCCAGATCTGCCGAGACCCGAGTTTTGGTGAAATGTTCCTGAAGGTGAGAGTTTTCCTGGTGATATGATTGGTGATTGTTTACGTATAATCAATTTGCCGCCTGCCCAATTATATCGAATTTATCGATATGTCCAGCGGTATGCATTAAAACGTTGTGGTGTTATAAAACTGTTAAGTTGGATTTGGCATCGAGTTTTATTGCATACGTTTACTTTTGTCAGATCTACATTTTTCTGCCTAGGAGTTACCATGGTGCTCATTTTATCGAGGATTCGTCAGATCGTAATGGTGTGCCAAGAAGAACTATATGCCGTTCGGATATAATAAACCATTGATGGTTTTGGGTGATAGTGGAGATATGTTGTGAAGGACGACTGTATGGATGGTGATGTAGGTGGTATTGTTTGGTAAGCAAATCAGCACCAAAAGTAACCACTCGAATAGATACAAGATGAACGTCAAAGTGTTGTCTTCGTTATTATTTGGGACCGATTTACCTAACATATAGAAAGAGAGAGAGAGAAGAGAGGTATCAGTATCAGAGTCTTGGTGAAGTTGTTAACCCAAAAGAGAAAGGACCATTTTACAGCATCTCCTCTTTCCCCCATCCCCTGTTATTTGATTGCTTTACCGTTTCCCCTTAGTTTGTCCATCACCAGTACATAGTCCATACACAAAGAGTTAGTATGTATCAATTCTACCTAAACATGAAGAAAGACGAAGAGAGAAGAAAAGTATTAGTGTCAAAGTCTTGAAGGGTGCAGACAGTTTCACATTACCATCCCTTTCCCTCCGTTGGAGATTCATCGCCATTAGTAAAACATACCCCAATACCACAGGGTCAGTTGCTTCGTCACCTCATTCGTTCATCTTCGTCTATCCGTTCCCAACCATCGTGAGTTTCATATTTGTGCTAAAGTTGGGTATTCGTTGTCAGTGGTGATAGTTGGTGAATAAATGTTGATGACTTGCTCGTAATCAGTAGTTTATCAATCCATCGTCAATGATACAGTACAGTAATAATGCCATGTTGAAGGTGAGTAAATAAGAGGAAAAAGAGAAAGGAGGGAAGAAGAAGAAGAAGATTAAAAGTGGCGGGACGCCTTTAAAAAACAAAATCTTATATTTCAGAAAGTCCACCTCGGTGAACTTCTTTTTTTGTCTCTCTTTTATTTTATTTTTGCTTTCAAACACCGCTTTTTGAACATGAATCTTTCTTCCTCCCGTCTAGCAAAGGACAGGTAAAAGTCATCACAAGTCTGGACTGACCGACACAAAATACTTGGTACAACGACTATTATGTAAACTTTGCTGGAAATAGGCTAAGGAATGCTCACGGTTGCTTTTGTCACCATGAGCACTTGTCCATTAAGGCAGTAGAGCACTCCCTAGATTCAAGGCGAGAGTAAGCGGGTTTTCATCAAAAGCCAGGGTAAAACAATCTTAAGGCTATACTGCTCCATACAAGGTATTTGGTACAATGTTCATTATGTAAACTTTGTTGGAAATAGGCTGAGGAATGCTCATAGTTACTTTTGTCATTAGCATCACTTGTTCATTAAGGCAGTAAAGCTCTCCCAAGATTCAAGGCGAGAGTAAGCGGGTTTTGAAACAAGTTTTGTCTTGTGTGTCAATTTTTCATTCTGCAACTTTTTTTCACAAAAGCCAGGGTAAAACAATCTTGAGGCTAGACTGCTCCATACAGTGGACTTGGTATATTGGTCATTATGTAAAGTTTGTTGGAAATAGGCTGAGGAATGCTCATGGTTACTTTTGTCATTAGCATCACTTGTTCATTAAGGCAGTAAAGCTCTCCCAAGATTCAAGGCGAGAGTAAGCGGGTTTTCAAATTAGTTTGGTCTTGTGTGTCAATTTTTCATTCTGTAACTTTTTTTAACAAAAGCCAGGGTAAAACAGTCTTGAGGCTATACTGCTCCATACAGTGGACTTGGTATATTGGCCATTATGTAAAGCTTGTTGGAAATAGGCTATAATGTTCACATCGCCACTTTAATCATTAGCATCACTTGTTCATTAAGCTAGTAGAGCACTCCCAAGATTCAAGGCGAGAGTAAGCGGGTTTTGAATCAAGTTTTGTCTTGTGTGTCAATTTTCATTCTGCAACTTTTTTTTACAAAAGTCAGGGAAAAATGATCTTGAGGCTATACTGCTCCATACAGAGGACTTGATACAATGGTCATTATGTAAATTTTGTTGGAAATAGGCTAAGGAATGCTCATGGTCACTTTTGTCATTAGCATCACTTGTTCATTAAGGCAATAGAGCACTCTCAAGATTCAAGGCGAGAGTAAGCGGGTTTTCAAATTAGTTTGGTCTTGTGTGTCAATTTTTCATTCTGTAACTTTTTTTCAACAAAAGCCAGGGTAAAACAGTCTTGAGGCTATACTGCTCCATACAGTGGACTTGGTATATTGGCCATTATGTAAAGTTTGTTGGAAATAGGCTATAATGTCTACATCGCCACTTTTGTCATTAGCATCGCTTGTCCATTAAGGCAGTAGAGCCTTTCCAAATCTTAGTAGAGGCAGGCGGGATCTGAAAAAGTACGAAAAGGAACCAGACTTCTTTTTTTTTTTCTTGCAAAGAACAGGTAAAAGTCATCGCAAGTCTGAACTGACCGACACAAGGGTCTTGCTACATTGATCATTATGTAAGTTTTGTTGGAAATAGGCTATAATGTCCACATCGCCATTTTAATCATTAGCATCTGTGGACAATTGGAGCAAAAAGAGCTCTTACCAAAATCCCGTGCGCCTGGCAATTCCCAAATAGAGATCAAATCATGTTCCGGGCCAAAAGTAAAAAACTATCAGAATGGATTTGATGTGGATTCTTCCAATACCATTTGGAGACATCCCTGAAGGGGGATGGTTTCACTTTTTTCATGTTTTCCCTAGTGGACCGTTTTCGCAAAGAGCGGGTTTCAAACCCCGCGTACCCTATGGTTCATTGTAAGAGCTCTACCGTCTCAATGGACAATGAATGCTCATCAATAAATGGGCCATAAGCATTGCTTAGCCTATTTACAACAAACTTTTCATAGAATACCAAGCGCCAAGTCCCTTGTATGGAGCTGTACAGGCTTTCAGTCTTTTTTTCTTTTTCTTTTTCTTTTTGCCTCCCGTGTCTAAAAAAGGATAGTATCAGGTCTCACCTCGTTATCAAACCGATGCCAATAAATCGAGTGTGTACTTTTATGATGTATTCTCAGTAAAAAGTCAAGCTTTCAGGCACTCATTTCAATCGAACCAAGTTTAAGGTCATATGTACCTGTCATTCCTTTTGCATTGACAATGTGAAAGCCTTTTGACTTCCAACCACCCGCCCAGATTTCTTGTAGTTTATAAAATACTATGTCAACAGTTTTGTCGAATTGTGGTGTTGCATCATGTTGTGGTAAAGGAAAATGTGTCAAAAGAAAGGCTTGCCCGTTAGCGTCGGGATTTGAATGTCTGGCAAGTGTAAAAAGTGGGAGGCTATGTTTTTTGAATTCTTTTTCTTCTTTCTAATCTTCGCCACTTTCTTCTTCTTGTTCTTGTTCTTATTTGACACACGATACTTGACCTAACTACTCCTCTTGATCCTGACTCTTCTCCAACTTGACATCTCTCTTCTCTTCCTTCTGGCTAATTCAATACGACGACCTGCAATTACCATCTACAAACTAATAATTGCCACTTTTAAAGATCACCAAACTTAACACATGCATCTCACAACTTTTAAAATATGTTGAAAATACTAAAAATATCCTGGGTAACAATGGAATGACGAATTCCGGATGAATAAACAACAAAAGGGATAAATGGATGGACGGCGGATGGTACTTGATGAATGGAATGCAACAATCATCTCAACTTTTTAATTTGTTACACCGTAAATGTTACTTACAATTTACGACCTCTCACCAACAACCCTTTTCTTCCGGAAAATCTGAAGGGCGGCTTCGATGGTTCTGACATCAAAACTTGATAATCCTTCTTTGGTGGTGTACATGACAAATCCTGCCAATGCATCGTCATAAAGGTGATTATCAACAGACATCTCTGACGACAATGAATGGCATGACCTTATATAACCAACTCTTCGTTTAAATAGATAGGCATAGACATCCAAAATGCAACATTATCGATTTATGGGGTAATGAATACAAAACCAGGAACTGGACTATGGTCACTAGGTGCTATGGATCACCTTACAAGACAAACAGCTGAACAAGATGAAATAAATAGTGTGGAATAAAGGATGATAACTTGACACCAAACGAAATAGTGGCTGACTCTATCAATAGGCTTAGATTAGTATAGATTAGCTTATTCTTTGTGTCTTTGTGTGGGGGGGGATACAATCATTATAATAAAGCTACTATTGACTTTTACTCAAAAATACGATATTGAATGATGTGTGCAATTAGGTAGGTTGGTTGATTTGAAGAAGGGGTAATCTAGAAAAGGGTGGATGAATCAATTATATCAACTATATATAGTTATGCATGAAAAGAAAACATGGGAAGACTAGACAACAGATGTGTTTTATAAAAAGGAAGTTTTATTTTATTACTATTTTATTATCAAGTTCGTTTAATAAATTAAAGACTAATCTAGTATATACAATTTATAAAGACGGTTTTTTGGCTGGCTGTCACCAAGTATAAGGTCACACGATCAAAGTGATAATTGCTTGAGAGATCAATGTCATATGAAGTGCCCCTCCCCCAATGTTGATGAAGAAGATGGATTTGGATACCATTACTCGAGAGGCACTTATCAAATACTTGTGGTGATGATGGTCGAGCATTGTTGATGAAACTTTTGACTTGCTTGACGGTAATTATACAGCCTACCATAGATCCCTATTGTTATAAAAAGCTAACGCATCGATTAGTATTATTGTTTTCGTCCTCTTGGGTGCTTGTTTTCTCTTTTTTTCTTTTTTTTTTTACCTGACAAAACCACCATGACTGATCGGAGGGCTACCACCTTGATAGATTTTTTGAAAAAAGGTGAGCTGTTATCCCGGATAATGGAGGAGTAAGGTTTTAGATCGAATATTGGTTACTTCTATCACAGTTAGGACAAGCAGGAGAATATATTTTCACCACCATAGAGTAGATAAACCAAAGAAGATCTTTGTTGTCGACTTCTGAAGAGTATATGTCTTTTTTTCCCGGCCCAAGTAGATACCACCATGTCACCACATTTGTTCGCCACGTCAATAGTAACGAGTAACTTGTCATCACCACAATCTTCAAGTTGTATTGCCAAAAATGAGAAAACCCAAACAATAAAAAAAGAGCATTCATCTCCACGAAGAAGAGAACACGGAAAAGTAAGAGAGCATTGTACTAGATTGTCGAATGGTGGACTACACACAGTACGGATAGATTCGAAGAATAAGTTAATAAGGATAGGAGTCAGAAGACTTTTTAACAAATATACTTCATTCATTATTATCAGCCACTTACGTATATAGGAGGGTCGGTATCACTATAAAAGGGTTGTTGTATGTTAACTAATATTAAGGTAAAGGAAAGGAAGAAGAAAAATGTAGGATCCAGGCACTAGATGTCACATACTTTATTTCCTAAAATAGAAACTCCGATTTTAACAAAACCCTAATTTTTATGGGGAGGTCTTTTTTTCTTCTTCTTCCTTGACTTATCCAAGTTTACTACTTTACAAACATGCAAAACCTATCAATCTTACCTTTTAATACAGTAAATGGTGCCATTCATGTTTTTTCTTCGATCCCAAAAGGCGCGGGAAACACGAATTCTCATTTTACCTTGGTAGGCTTACTCTAGAAAAGTAAGTATCTCTATCAAATTTTACATGTCCAACTAACCCTTCTTTTATGACCAAACGATACAGGCTTGTACTAATCCAGACCAATATTACGATTATAGTGCGCCACTGCAGATTATCTTCTTAACACAAGCAATGTCGACTAATCCACCATTGTCATTCCCTTGTATTGACAAGTTGGCCTCTCGAATCCAATCCCTGGACAGCGACCCTGATGAACCCAGCTACGATAACTACGAAATATTCAACCGTTTTTATTGAATCGTGGTGGGATTCTTTCTCATAACACCGTTGTCTACGAAACCTGGGGTCAGCTCAACACAACAAAGAACAATGGCATCTTGTATCACACCAAATCGAACACCAATAACCATAAACCAGGTTGATGGAAAGAATTCATTGGACTGAGCTGCTCGATCGATACCAACAAGTTTTTTGCCATTTGCACCAATGTCATTGGGAGGACGTTGTGACTCAACTGGTCCAAGCTCTCTCGATCCAGCAGACAACGAACGCTATGCTACTCGACTCCTGATACTGACAGTATATGATATGGTACGTGCTCAGTTTCTGTTGTTGGATTCTCCTGGGATTTGATAAACTTCATACTAGTGTGGGCAGCAGTATGTGTGGTATGTAGATAAATATTAACAAGGGACAAAAGGAGATCGATAAGCAGACTAACCTCCTTTCTCTCTTACATATAGTCCATTTCTGCCGCATCTTTGTATCAGGATTATGTCAACCATCTTATTAGCATCTCAGTGTGTGCTCGGTCACAACCTTATTCTATTGCTTTACGACACACTCAACGACAAGGTCAAAAGGGGATGGGATCTTCAATCGAACACAATAACAATCTGATTATAAACATCTTTTGCTTTTATGATATAGTTTTGATGGCTGATTCCAACTGAAACAAAGGTTATTGTTACAAAGATACACCCCCTCATATTGGAATGAAGGTAAATATGAATGAATGGAGTAGAAAATATCATTACTTGCGATAATAACATTTTTATATATGTCCATTGTTTGATCGGCTTGCTCGTGAAATTGCGACCATCAGGTAGGAACGAAAAAAGTCAAAAGGTGGAATACATATTAACTTGAATATTTACGATTTGGATGAAAACGGGCCGAAGAAGACAAATTATCTGCTCTATGTCTTAATTTTTTTGATCGAAACTTGCTTGGACCATCAGGGCAAACGCTTTTGTTTATAATAGGATGCCAACTCGCTACTCTACATATCCAAAGCAATACATATCTTTGACATGTCATTCTCTTCAACCCAGCAATCATAACGACAAAGACAGCAGCATCAAACTATAATGGGCAGGATGCTAATGCAACACGAAAGGGGAATAAAACTTTGATCGTTGATAGGTTCAACTTCTGCCTTGGAACAAAAGTAAATGGGTGATCAACAACCGACGGCCTGCAAACTTCCATTGACGATCCTTTCTTCAACGGACCCAGCTATACAAGATCTGATTGAAGGTATTAAAAATGGTTACTATGCCTCACTTGGCACTTGGCATTCAAACAAATGTACTCTTCCTAGTGTGGCAACAAAAAGTAATTGCAGAATGTGTTTGGGTCTCTGGAAACAAGGAAGTAACTTGGTATGAATTGGATGCTATGTTTGGTCACAATACATTCTTGATCGATCGTGTTAGTGTAGGCGGCGCCATCAAGGGGCATTTGGAATCAAGGATATAAATCTGATGGATCTGCATGGACACTTATCATAGATATATTTTAATCAGTAGTTATTAATAAATAGACAATTAGATAGGAACCTACACATATGATAAATAAAAGGATGATCCACATTATGTAACCATTAAACGAATGCGGGGTATGGCCTGTCAAATGTCGGGAATTGAATATCATCCGAGATTGCATTAATGTAATGTCAATGAATGAAAGAATCTAATAGTAAACATTAAATTATAATGAGATGGTTTATGCAACAAGAGTATAGAATAAGAATAAGATTGGTTTTTATTGATATGCATAATATGACAAGTACAAATCTATTCTAGTGGCACAAAGAGAAGTTGGCAAAAGTTAAGCGGATTTTAAATACTATTCGTCAAAAACAAGCCACTGCACAATACGGAGGATCAAAAAAAGGCATTTCTTTTTTTTTTTCTCTTCCTCTTTCTTCTTTTTTATAAATAACCAATTTGTTCACCAACATGTCAAACGAACAAGACTTGAACACAATCATCTATAACTATTTGGTCGAAAATGGACACAAGGAAGCTGCTGCTGCTTTGAAAAAGAATTCACAGGTAAAGAAATGCGATCGTTTATGATGGATGGTTCTTAAAATAACACTTTGAATATTACTTTTATATCATGAATAGATCAAGGAAACTACCAAAGCCGCATCGTTGAAGACTATTTTTGCTGATTATCAAGAAGGGTAAGTGGATAGTTGGGGGAGGGGCACTCTACAAGTAATCAATGTAAACTAACTCCTTCGGTTTTGTAACGTGGTTATTCCAATAGGCATCCTACTACAGAAGGCAGCTCTTCTTCCTCTTCTTCTTCTTCCTCTTCTTCTTCTTCTTCTTCTTCTTCTTCTTCTTCTTCCGACTCCTCTTCCGACTCCTCCTCGGATTCCTCTGGCAGTGACAGCGAAGAAAAGGCAACTGAAACCAACAAGTCCAGCGACTCATCCTCTTCCTCCAGCGACTCATCCTCCTCCGACTCATCATCCTCATCTGACAGCGACTCGGATGAAGAAGAAAAAAAGGACGACATGGAAGTGGATCAACCGGCCAAAACTGACAGCAGCAGCAGCAGCAGTGATTCTTCCTCATCTGATGACTCTTCTTCCGATAGCGGTGATAGTGATGATGATAAGGAACCAACCAAGGTGGAAACTAAAGTCGAAGAAAAAACAACCAGCGACTCCTCGGACTCAAGCTCTTCTTCTGATTCAAGCTCTTCTGACGACTCAAGCTCATCTGACGACTCAAGCTCTTCTTCTGATTCAAGCTCTTCTTCTGATTCTGATTCAAGCTCTTCTGACGACTCAAGCGATTCTTCTGACGACGATAATGGTAATACAAAGCGCAAGATGGAACAGAAAACCACCAAGAACAAGAAGCAAAAAACCAAATAGGGAATAGAATAGAATAGACTTTTCTGATAACTTTATTTGAATAAAATATGGATTATTGTAAATGTATATCATCAAATGGGGTGTGTTTATGGGGGGTCGATTCCATGGATTCCTGCAAGATGTCAACATCTCCGAATCCATATATGGCAAGTATCTTTGTTAGACGGTCATGGTCGGGGTTTGAAAAACACGATTCCTGCAAAATCATCCATCATGTTTCAATACCATACAATCATTTTTACCATGAGAATAAAATCAGTTTATTATACAAAGTAGACGGGGGAGGTAAAAAAAAAAAAAAAAAAAAAAAAAAAAAAAAAAAAAAAAAAAAAAAAAAAAAAAAAGGTGATATGTAATATGGTAATGGGTGATTATCTAATACTAGGGGGTGGAAGGGTTTTAATCTATTCGAAATCCAACTTTGTCACCGAGCCACCATTTAAAATCTTGTCAGCGGCATCGAGACCTTTAACAGTAGCATCATTGGGACATTTATCAGGAGCAAAGTGGACGACAAAATCACCAGGTTGATATACTTTTGGGAAGGTGTTGAAGGTATGATCGTCCCTGTCAAGTAAAAATACCTTGTCCTTGTTCTCTGGTAAACGCATGATATCCCACATTGCACCTTGTTCATACGATGGCCCACGACGATACCAAGATTCTGTTTTCTGTACATCACGGAGGAATTGCATTGACCAAGGAGTGTTGCGCATTAAAAAGACACCAGCATTAATCATGGGATCACGAAGAGGTCGGGATATTATTAAATCTACTTGGTCATCAAAAGCATCTGGACCTTGAGGGTACAATTGTTTGACTTGTAACATTAAATCCTTGAGATCTCGATCTTGATCCATAACCACCGCATCCATATCCAGCCAAAAGATCCATTCATACTTTGGTAGGACCTTTTCCACCACGTCGATTTTACCCCATACCGTTTTGCGTTGTCCACGAGCTGCTTCTTGGGCGAATTCGGCTGATCGGGCGACAAAGGAGTATCCATGTTTCAAAGCGTAATCCCTCTTGTTCATGGCAGCACGGGTGGCAGAGGGTTCCATACAAGCGTCATAAATAAAAGAGGAGGTGACAACAGCAATGGATGAGGCAGAGAGGGTATTATCATTGGGTTGTTGTTGTTCGACCATTTCATGTTCTTCATTCAAGAGTCCCACCACATCTTCATCATCGTCTAATGGCCTGCCACTTGAGAGATTATTTTTGTTTCCAGTTGTAGATGATCGGTGACATACAGATACAGGCTTGAGTCGAGTCCATAAAGCCAATTCGGTGAATTCCAAAGGTTGATAGATTTGAGTAACCACAACATCTTCAGGATGTACAGATTCTACATTATTCTCCCATCGAGTAAATCTGTGAGTACCTTCAAGACCATCTTCACGCACGAATTCAGGAATGAGTTGTCCACGAGTTACAGATTCTTGTTCCGGATCTTCATCCGAGCCGTCCTCCATAAGATCAGTTTGAGATTGATAGTATTTGTACATGCTTGTTAAAATAGATTCACCAGTAGTTTCGATTTCCACACGATGTTTCAAAGCCAATTTTACCGCCGATGAGCCCACCACCACCGCATCCTTGTCAGTCATATCACCACGGAAGTTTCCCCATACAAAGTTAGTTGGTGCATCTGTGTTGATAACAAAAGGTGAGTCCATACTGTCACTAATAACACCAGAATCCAGTTCTTGTTTGATGATATCCAATTGTAAAAAGGTGTTGATGTCCTGTAGTATCAAATAGTCATATGTCACCCCTTGG
The DNA here is from genome assembly GCA_025330725.1 of Chlamydoabsidia padenii. Classification (NCBI taxonomy): domain Eukaryota; kingdom Fungi; phylum Mucoromycota; class Mucoromycetes; order Mucorales; family Cunninghamellaceae; genus Chlamydoabsidia; species Chlamydoabsidia padenii. The sequence continues at coordinate 127,435 of JAIWND010000050.1, read as the reverse complement.
TCAGCCAAACTAGTTTCAACCTACATGTCAATAACAAAAAAAAAAGGGGGGGGTGAGGGTGAGTATGATGAAGATTGTCCTTTTTTCTTCTTTCTTTCTTACCCATTCAAGAACATCTACCACTTCATAAGATGGTTTTGTCTTTTCCAGTTCCACCAAATCATTCCATTCCATTTTTTCAGCTTCATATTGACGACGTAAAGAAGTATCAGGAGTAGGAGGACCACCATGGATTAAAAACTTGTAATAGATATCAGCATTGTATACCATACAAGGTAAGAGGTTGTCTCGGAGTCCAAAATACTTTTCTCGGATCAGTCGACGGCGATCCAAAGACGATGCACCAGATACTATAACCACTAGTTGAGAATAATGTTTGGAAGTGTTGATGACCACTTCCTTATTGTTACTGTCGTCAAAAGGTTGTTTCATAGTATTATGTGATTGAGAATGAGTGGAAGGTGAGAAGGATGTAGTGTCAGTATTAATAGGTGGTGGTGATGGTTTGGTGTCAATGTCAAGTAATGTCGAGTCCAGTAAAGTATTATCGGGTTTGTAGTTGGGATAAGTGGGTTCTTGTGGAGGATGTACAGTTGTTGATTTCGTACCTTGTGAGCCATGTTGAGTTGCAGTCCAGTGAGCGTTGATATAAAATACAAAGCAAACACCAATCAAAGCAAAAGCAATAATGAGTCGCTTATTTTGTCTTGGTCGCTTCAAGCCAGCATTGTTATCAGACTTGTATAAAGGTAAATCAGCAGCCATTAAGGAGGAAGATAAAGGAGAAAGAGATGTATCTATAAAAAAAGAAAGAAAAAAAAAAAGAAAGAGATTTAATAAAAATCAAAGCCAGAGTGGGCTTAAAAAAAAAAAAAAGGATACATGGTGGGTTTAAAAAAAAAAAGTCTTTATTTGTCTATACCTAGTCTATATTTAGAATTCTAGAGGATCCACTTTTCCAGGTCTTGAGCCACATCCTACACCACCGCCACCAGTAGGTCGTTTTTGGAAGGAGCCTTTGTTTGTCGATGAAGAGGTTGTTGATGTTGTTGATTGTTCTGACGGTGGTTCAGTTCGACGAGTCACTACACCTCCTTCAGGTGGTAAATGGAAGGTTTCAATAGCAAATCGTTTTCGTCGTAATTTGAATGCAAGATCATTACTACCACCAGCCGATAATACAGATAATTTGGTGCTTGGAGGTAAAAGTGAATTTAGGACAGGTAACTTGTGTACATGGAAGAATCCATGATAATTTTGTGTATATGGTTGATCATTATGTGAAGATGACCCTGAATAATAATAATAACATTCATTGTTAGTTTGATTGGATTTGCTCACCTTGTCCTTTTCATCTTTTACCTGCAAAGGATTCGATTTCAATCACAGCATCCACCACATGTTCCACACGTTGAATGTAATTGGGAACATCATCATAAAGATATGCTGGAATTGTAACAATAGCTGCACCAAATGAGAATCGAAGTAGACCACGAAGAGCATGAAAGAATTTGAATAAATCCTAATGTAAACATTTCCATTTAATACACATATTATTCCACAGTTTCAATTGATATTACTTACATGAGATGATTTGGATTGCCAACTGGGAGACGCCAATGAATGAATTGCTATTCTAAGCGCGTTTCGTTGTGTACCTGGAGAGACTGGGATCGCCGAACTATAAGAGACATTAAATATAGTCAATCTTCCTTATTTTTACTTTTTAGTTTAGTTTACCTAAAATTACCATCCACAATCACCTTGCGAATCTTTTGAAGCAGGTCGTCATATTGATCCTTGTTGTCGTCATCCATTTCCAAAGAGGGATCAATCAAAGAGAGAGAAGCTTCTTCAAGGATTGATTCAGGGATACGTTTAGTCAAATCGAATAAGCTACAATAAGGTGGTGGATCATTGGATGTTGTATTTGAAGACCCGTCCTTTGTAATCACAGGTGCAGGTACTAATAGAGATAGAGAGAGATTAGTATACAAGACCCACATTAATCATATCATAAGTAAAAGTTACCTGATTTTGGACCAACACTAGTTTCAAACTTTTTTAAATGAGAGTATCGCCAGGCAATCTTCATACGATCACTTTCACCAGAAGTAGTCTTCCCCGTTGTTGTATTGTCATCGTCGTCCATGTCAGCATCAGAGGAAGCCAACCACATTAGATTATGAGTCATTTCAGTAGGATCTTCGTCTTTAGATACAAGTGCACAGTGATGTTTAGAGGATATACCTTGGGCCAAAAAGTATTTGAGAAGAAGTTGGGCATAAGTCGTTGCTTGATCTTCTTTCACCAAAAGTACCGTGCCTACAGGTAATCCCCCACCAAGAATGTCGTCGAGTGAGGGAACACCAGTCGAAACCAATAGTTGCCCATTATAAGCACTCAGTCTTGAGCCAGGTGGTAACTTGGGTTGTTGATCTGCGTTTCGTTTTCGGAAACTCATGAGTGTATAATTAAAAAAAAAAAAAAAAAAAAAAAAAAAGTGGAAGAAAGACGAAGGAAGAAAAAAAAAAAAAAAAAAAAGTCCAAAGCCCGACAATTTATGAAAAACAGTGACTTTTGGCCCTATAACAAAAATGCATACAGCACAATAATGCCCCAATGATTCAAATCGTTATATCGACTCTCTTTTTATTTGACCAACATTTACAACAAAGTCTATATCTAATAGTATTACTAACACAAAGTTAATTACCCTATCTGAGCCATAGCAAAGTAAACGTAAGGCTCTCGAGAGCTTTAAAAGATTATCCGTTAGCGGGATTTGAATTTCAAAAAGGCTACTCGCCTACATACATACAATCTATAGACAAGAAAGTAATGTATAATGAGTCTTGTTTGTACTTATTATTGAATAACAGTTTTATCCCGATTTACCCAACTAGAGGATTAGAGACTTTTACACAAATTCAAATCCCGATCAATGCAAAGTCGGTGAACCGGGATTCCCTACCGGCATTCATATCCGTCAAACAACCCAAGTGTATTCCCAAATACAACGATACATAAAAAATAAATCAAACATTTTTATTAATGAGTTTTTTTTTTAAAAAGAAAAGGGGGTATACATCTATTACTAAGTATGAAGGGTATCAGTAGATTGACCATACATTTCAATCAAATGGGCATAAGCACGAGTATGTAAGAGGAAGCCAGCACTGTTAATATTTTTCAAAGTATCGCAAGATTTGTGATAACAAGGATCATGAGCAACACCAACTTGACCACCATATTCTTCTTGTTCTTTGTGAGTTTTGATATCGGTGAATCCAGTCGACACACCACCAGAAGGAATCATCGCATCCTATATACAATAACGAGGTATTAGTAAACTAGTTGGACAAAAAAGAGGAGAGACTTGCATAAAATGGTTTCGCATCACTTTGTTTTTCCACGACGTTTAAACCAATTAGTTCATGTGCTTGTTTATTTTCATCAAAGTACTGTTCAAAGGCTTCTTGAATTGCCTTAGAACCCGGAGGAGCAGGTTGAAAACCAGGAGGGGCTTGCTCTTCATTACCTTGGAGACCAAAAAAAAAAAAAAAAAAAAAAAAAAAAAAAAAAAAAAGGTCAATTTGATTCAAAGTGTTGCCATTTTTTTAATACTCTTACCATCATATACCAAGTTCACATAATTCGGACTACCAATCATATCCGCATTTAAATAGAGGGCGATGTTTTGTTTTTGTTGTTGAGTCAATGATTCCATATAAGCTGAGGATCCAAGAATACCTTCTTCTTCTCCAGTCCACCAACAAAACCGGATAGCATTGACGACATTGGTTTGGTCGAGATGGGTGGCAATTTCCAAGGCAGCCGTCATACCTGATCCATCATCATCAATTCCTGGTCCCGCCTTTACACTATCGGTATGTGCACCCATCATTATTACATTAGACTTGTTGCCCATCTGGAGAGAGAGAGAGAGAGAGAGTTATCGAGTTATCGAGTTAATACCAGTTTAGTCTTCCGTTCGTTTTTACCTTTGTTTCAGCAATAATGTTGTAAGTCAAGACAGGCACCACAATGTTGCTCATCTTGAGATTTGCAAAGATGAAAGCTTGACCCTTGAATGAATCCAAAAGTGTTTTACTTGCCTTTGTTGATAGAGTACCCGCGGGAATACTTGTTTCTGGTGATTTGTTGGAGTTAGCTGTATTGTCGCCAATGATAAGTATAGCTCGAGCACCTTGTTGTTGAGCCAAACGAGCTTTTTCAGTTGAAGAGCATTTGCCGCTTTTTGCCACTGCAATCCAAGACTGTTGTTGTAGTTTTGTTAGTGTAGAAGTGTCAAAGGAGTGACAAGCATCGTCAACTGGTATCAAGTATCCTGAGATGCCACCTTTTGGCGTGGAGGGCGAACCAACAATTAAAGTCGCCACTAGTGTTAATTGCTGATCCTGACTATCGGTAATAGTGAGTGTGTTGTCAATCGTGTCCACCCTTTCCATTGAGACTTCTAAAAATCATCAGGAAAGAAAGAAAGAAAGAAGAGTGAGAAGAAAATGAGTTTTTTTTTAAAAAAATGGGTTGAGATCCCGGAGGCGGGTTTTGAATATTTACCTAGTAACTGAGGTTCATAGCCAGCACCAACAAGAGATGTGAATATGTATTCCAAAGTGAGTCGATGTCCTTCTGTTCCAACAAGTCGATTTCCTCCACTTTTAGTTGCAAACTGTTGTAATGTAGTCAATCGATCCATTAGACCCTTTTTTGTGATCAGTTGTTCCAAAGATGGCCTTGTTGTAGGAAGACCCTCGATAAGACAGACCAAGACCCAAATCAAGAGTAGACACCTATTGTAAATCATACTGATACAAAGACAAATAATAAAAGAAGGAAAAAGACATCAAAAAAAGGGTTTATATCGTTTATTAAAAGGAGAAGAAGGGAGTGGCGGAGAAGAATACATACATATACACACAAAGGTAAAGGAGAATAAGTATAAAAAAAAAAGGGGGAAGGGGGTAGTAAAGACTATGTTGATATATAAAAGAGAGATGATAGTAGCCAAAAGTGTATGTAAAAGAAGGTAAAGATATATATAGGTAAATGTGTAAAAAAGATATAATAAGGGATAGTATAAATCTGGTATAAAAATAAAAAAAGAGAGAAGGTAAGAGGGAGAGAGGAATCAAGTATCCCGCCTGTAAGCCAATTGAGGTTGTATAGAAGAAGAAGAGAAGTTCATGGTAGGATATTGGCTAGGTTGTTGTTGTTGTTGCTGTTGCTGTTGTTGTTGTTGTTGTTGTTGTTGTTGTTGTTGCATCATAGTAGGACCGAGATCCCCCACTGGTCCCCGTATACGATACATTCCCAGCATAGTTTCCAATTCTTGAATTCGATGTTGACATTTGGCGACTTGCTCATGCAACATCCGAATATGATCGACGGATTTTCGTAAGATGGTTCCCTTGTTATTCTTGATAGCATCCCTTTCTGGTAATAAGGTCGATAATTCATGGATTCGTTCGTTAATATTATCCCTTCGTCGTCGTTCTACTGCATTATGTGATTCCCTTCGTCGTCGCTTCTTTTCAAAAAGTTGTTGCATACTATATACATATAAAAGCAGAGATATCATTAGCCGATTTTTTTTGATTGAAACCTAAAACATCCTATCTAATACAGTCATCACGTGTACAAAGCATCATCATCATCTAGTAGTTCCTACTAGCATGTTTGTTGCCTGCACTTGGGAATTCCAATTCCAACCCCAATCCCCCATCCTACTCTTTTAATATTTTTTTTTTCTTCTGATACTTACTGTTGCTGTTGAAGTTCATCATCCATAGTACCAGAGTTCGGAGATACTTCATAGTCACCATCAAAGTCTTGATCAAGTTGTCCACTATCGCCACCGCCGCCACCGCCTGTAGTAGTAGAAGAAGATGGATGAGGTGATGTTACCCAATCATCATTGTTTGCATAATAAAGATTACTGTTTCTTGATGATGATGTTGATATTGATCCTGTTGGGTGAGGTGATTGTTGCTGATTCAATGTATAATGATATTGGTGTTGCTGTTGCTGCTGCTGTTGCTGCTGCTGTTGTGGTTGTTGTTTAAATTGTGTAGGTGTAGGGGTTATATCATACATATCATATCCCCTTCTATTAGCATTATCGTTGTTTGCCATGGTGTTGCTAATTGGTACTTGCAGTTGTATTAGGTTGAGTGTTGTTGTTGTTGTTGTTTAATTCAAAAAAGATGCCGTCAATGAGGTAAAGGTATTTCAGTCGTTATCGCTACTTTTAGTTTATTGTTGTTCTGTTGATTGTAGGTTAAAGTTGAGAAGATGAAACGACTTGTTGTGCATGTGAAGAAGTGGGTAAATGGAGGAGGGGGGTTTAAATAACAGTACCATGTACCTGGATAGTACAAGCAATGAGTAAAGTGATCTAATCCAATACAAGTTGGAAAGAATCAAACTGTAAAGTTTTAAAGAAGTAATATATATAAAAAAAAAGAAGTGGGAAGGAGTGAAGAAGTCGTTGAATAAAAAAAAAAAAAATTGAAAATTTTATAGATTTCCTTTATGACGTTTTTTTTTTTTTTTTTTGCCCACGAGAACACCCATTGTATACCTTGTGACACTCAATCACGGGTTGACTACTGGATTACTACCTACTTCACCCGTTTTCATTGTGATGACTTCTTTATTGACACAGTAATGCATATGATGTGGACCGTTCCTGCGGGGAATCCATCCTTTATGCTGCATGATGTGCACCCTTTCACCGTCATATGCTGTACCGTACGATACTTTTTCTATTTGTATGATATGTATGTATGTATACTGTGGGTAGGCTTTAGTGTGGAAAAAATTGGATTCTAATTGATACATGATATACATTTATGAAAGGTTTCGGCCGAGTACGTTAAAAAAAAAACAATAGCTGCGCTCGGATATGACACCAAATTAATCCATCTTTCACCCAAGAAAGTATTGCTCACTTTCAAGGTGCTACGCCAGTTTCAATAAATCACCATGGTTTCCCTTTTTGGCCGAATTGGGAAAGTCGCGCAAACAGGGACGGATCCGAGTCGGCGTTTGAATAAACATGTCGGTCATGCTTCTTTCTTGAATGATGGTACATTTAGTCATCATTATGTCCTATTGGAATACATCCATTGTTGTTATTAAAGATGATGTTTTTGTTCTAAAAGGATGCATATCAGGAAAAAGTAAAAGGATCAAAGACCGAGATTAAATTTAAAACCCGGCATGTAGATTCATGCATGATGTTCTTTATCCTTTTTTTTTTGCTCATTGTCCGCGCGAATCATCATGGATATATCATTTTTTGTTATTCATTCCAAGTTAACAATCAAAAAAGACTTGTATTAAGATGGATTTAGTCTTCTCCAAGTTTTAATGGTGTCGAAAGGCATACCTTTTCCAACCACAAAAAGACCCCAACCCAAAAAGGGAATCAAAGGCGCTTGTACCCCTGGTACATGCCACCAAATACAACATTACAACACACAAATAAAAGAGACAAGTTATATGTTAAAGACACAACGGATTTTATTAGATATATATAAAATAAAAAATAAAAAAATAAAAAAAAACCCCAGCCATAGCTTTACATAGATTAATAGCTAGTAACCATGGCTTTTCCTAAAACAATACTGATCCAGTTATCACAATGGGTTTCTTGAGGTACCGATCCACATCATCTTTCAAGATTCGTCAGTTTATATTAGATGTTTCCAGTCGACACTTGCTTGGTCACCAACGATGGTTCTACCGAGCCAATTGAGTTTCGTTCGTTGATTCAAGATCGTTCGGACTTTATATCCCAAACTGACATCAATCAGAAAAGAAGATAGTTAGTCAGTTTTGCCAATACGCTTTTTCTTTTTCTTTTTGTTTACCTATAATCTCCATCAACCAATGGTTATAACAAGATGACCTATACCAGAGTATACAAACGAACGTCTTGCAAAGATCCTATACTTGCATAAAGTTAGTAAACCATCCCCTTTTGTTTTCAAACTTACTTTTACTTCAATGCCACCATTTCATCATTATATCTTCACTTGAATACTTGATTTCCCCAAGTCTTTGTGGTTCGTTATCCCGATTGTGCCATAAATCCATTGTCCCTGTCCGATTATCGAATCTGGTGAGCTACTTGGTAGCTATTGACTCCATCATCATATCGTCGAATACATTCTCCATTGTTGGTATACACACTGTTTTATCCGCTGAGCAACTATTGGTTTTGATTGGTGATTAGATAATATTATGCAAAAAAAAAAAAAAAAAAAAAAGGATCAAGTCGTTTGTCAACTTACGGATTCTTCTATCGTATCTTGCAGAGGCAAAGTGTCGTCCAGAGGTATTAAACTTTATACTATAAACTTCGCCCTATTTAAAGTAACAAGTGAGTCAAAATAGTTTTACCTTCGTTTACCTCTTTGTCAGTTGGGCGTTTTCTTTACTTGGTATCCAGTAAGATGCATAACAGGTGCTTGTATACCTGGCATTCGTTTTACCTAAAAGAAAGAAAGAGTATCTTTTATTTATGGAATATCAGTTAGTTGACTTACCATTCCAACAATGGATCTTTGTAATTAAGGTCGAGGTATCGTTCCTAAAGTGAATTAGAGAAAGAAAAGGAGAAGAAAGGGGAAAAAAGGGTGGGTTGGTCAAGTCACGACAGGGCGGCATTTGAAAATAACGGTTTCAACGCCCGATTTACGAAAAGGTAAAATGGAATTTTTTCTCCCACCTTTGACTGATTCCCTCCTTTTCAAGTTAATATGGGTATGTAACCACACCAAAGAAGAAAATCTATCCATCGATGCATCCATCCATCCATCCATCCAATTATCTAAATGCTTATTAACAACACACATTTATCGTTTTAGGTATCAGCCGTGATTCTCGCCACAAGCGCAGCGCTACTGGCGCCAGACGTTCTCAATACAGAAAGAAGAGAAAGTAAGCATCATGGGGGGGGAAGAAGAAAAAGAAGAAGAGGCAACTAACCATTGACGAATGACTTTTTATATAATAGGTTCGAATTGGGTCGTCAATCTGCCAACACCAAGTTGGGAGCCAAGCGTATCCATTTAGTCCGTGTCCGTGGTGGTAACTACAAGCATCGTGCTCTCCGTCTCGAAGCCGGTAACTTCTCCTGGGGTTCCGAAGGTGTCTCTCGCAAGACCCGTGTTTTGACTGTGGTCTACAACGCCTCCAACAACGAATTGGTCCGTACTAACACTTTGGTCAAGGGTGCCGTGATCCAAATCGATGCTACTCCTTTCCGTCAATGGTACGAATCTCACTATGCTCAAGTCTTGGGCAAGAAGAAGGCTGCCGCTGCCAAGACCGAAGAAGTCGAACATGCTGCTGATAAGAAATCCAACGCTGTCCAAAAGAAGATCGCTGCTCGTCAAGCTACTGCTGCCGTCGACCCTCTCTTGGATGATCAATTCGCTGCTGGTCGTCTCTATGCTATCATCGCTTCTCGTCCTGGTCAATCTGGTCGTTGTGATGGTTACATTCTCGAAGGCAAGGAACTTGAATTCTACGTCAAGAAGATCAAGGTAAGAAAATAATGCATAATGATTAGGATGGTGGGGGGTACAAGATGGTGAAGGAATGTTACTAACTCTCTTTTTTTTTTTCTCTCCTTTACTATTAGTCCAAGAAGCATTAAAATACTCTGTGGTGTATGATTGTTTGTTTTTTATTACAGCTAGTTACTATCTTGGAAATAAACATCATGGATTCGTGCATTTTTTTTTTAAATAAAGATATCATTTGTCTTGTCTAATTTGTGTCATGTATACCATCAACCCTTTTTAAACATTTAATGTTGTTTTGATGTATTCATATAAAATGTGGTCTTATATTTATATATATAGGATTCAACCCTTGTGTTTGATGTGAATTGATATGTTAACTTTTATGTAGATGATTGATCATGCGTAAAGAGGCGGGATTTAAAACAGTTGATGTAGATCAAAGAAGTTTGACTTTATTGTATAAATTAACATTAAACAGAGACTAAACTAATACATTCCAATTCTAATCCAAAGTAACAGTAACAGCATACAATGTCACAAGTCCTATAGGATGATTAAGGAAGGTGGTGTAAAGTCAAAGCTGGTGGACCTGAGGGTATGCTGCTGTTAATGATTTACCTGGACTGCCACCGAAATGGGTAGTAGGTCTCGCCTATGTTGCACCAATCGTTTAAGGTGCCTACTGATGCTTTGGTTTCTACTTGTGATGTACCAAGTCGTACCTGATGCTAAATCAAGATGAATTTATGATGGATGCCGAGTCAACTGATGTGCTGAAATCCAAGATACTTTGAATACTATATGGTGCATACTAGTGGTTGGCCCCTTTATCACCTTGACTGTTCCATTTGCCGCTCCGTGTTTAGAAGAAGGATGTCGATATCGATGTTTGCTGATTTAAACCCCCATATAAAGTCTGCAAGTTGGTCTGAATTTGGTTGAGCAACCAAAAAGTTTTATATGATATTTACCCATGTCATTCGATCCAAACAGACCCTACCCAGATAAAACCAAAATGTCAATATTATGATATATACTTTATAATAGCTACTTTTTCTACCTTTACTTGTCTTTTTCCCTGTAAGGAAGGATAGCATCGTCTGTTCCAGCTTTGTCATTTCAAGATTGTCGTTATATCCAGTGTCCACGATCGAATTGGTTGTGTTGTTGAGTCATCTCTTCCCTTGTTGTATCGAGTGTCAGGAATCTAAAAAAACAAACATTAGGTTGATAAATCTGCTAAACCTATCAAACGAGTAGTTTTTTTATTTTTTTTTGAGCATCGTTGATTTGTAAAAGATGTGATATGGGGAATCATGGATGAGAAAGTGGAAAAAAGGTGGAAAGAAGGGAAGCAGGAGAAAAATCTGATTATTTCAAATTAAAAATTTAAATCCCGCCTTTTTTTTTTTTTTGATCAATGCAGATTGGGGATAACTTGGTGACAAAAGGCAAAACTGATACTGATCATCTCAACTGGATAATAGAATATGGACAACTCTATCATCTACCAGTATGTCATTTTCGTATTTTCATGGCTACCAACGAGAAATGACTGTTTTGCTCGTAAAACAGATTTGTTTACTTGCATAGTCATGTATACTTTCTTAATCAACTTGATTCCTCATTCATAAAATATCGTTTTGAGTTAGTTTTTTAGATTTTATAACACATATTAGATAGAGTACCCCATCAAAACAGTACGTATAGCAAGGTTTATAGTAGATCATGTATGTCATTTTTTCGTAGCCCGCCACAGACCGGACGGGATTTGAAATTTTGTTTTTTTACTTGTTCGAGAATGAGCATCCTATCTCTTTCTTTTCCTTAATTAAATCAATCTTCAACCACCAGTGTCTCTTTTTTTTTTTTTTTTTTTATCGGGATGGACCTCTCTGATCTACAACAGGATAGTGGTCGATACTTGCAAGAATATATCCAAAGTAAGTAAGATAAGAAGAAAAAAGAAAAAAAAAGGCAATGTATAACAGTTGTTGCTTACTACTCTTTTCACTCAGGTTTAGAAAATCTTCCGAGTGAAGTTAAATATCACTGGGCTGAAATACAAAATAGAGAAGATCAAGGCAAAAGTAAGTTATAGCATAAAACCCAACTACTGAATTCTCAATACTTATTTATTTTTGTTACTTAGATTTGGAACGAAGGGTACACTCACAACAATTGGATCTAACGAAATTCCATCGACAATGGTTTAATCAAGAACTGGAAAAACGAGAAAAGATACTTAAACATGAAACATTAGTCATACGAAGGATACAGCGGGACTATGATAAATTGGAAGAACTATCGAATGAACGCATACAACTAGCAGAAACAGCTCTTCGACTGGTAAGCTAGGGTAGTGGGATCAATCAAGGTTGATGATTGCATAAAAATCAATGATGATTAATCAATCAATCAATCTTTTTAATATAGGTTGATCGTCATTTGAAAAAATTAGGTCATGATCTCGATCTGTTGGACAAGACTAACCCGGAATACCAAGAACCACTTGAAATGACTAGTTTACTGGATCCAAAGAAACGTAAGTAATACAGTGTCAAGTATAACCATTATTGATTTTATTTACATTAGATGGTATAGAAAAGGTTTTAGCATCAACATCAGCAGTAGACGACGATGACGACGACGATGAAGAAGAAGACGACGAAGAAGCTTACTTTGCGGCAATGATGGCTAATCGACAAAAGAAAAGGAAAAAGAAGGAAGCTCGGGATGGTGAAGAACATGCAGAAGAGCCTTTGTATTGCTATTGTCGACAAGTATCTTATGGTGAAATGGTGGGCTGTGATGGAGAGGTAAGGATGTGATATCGATACACATAAAATAGATTACTAACTACTTGAACATGTGTAGAATTGTCCTTACGAATGGTTCCATATGGAATGTACTGGATTGGATGCTCCACCCAAAGGTGCTTGGTACTGTGATGAATGTCAAGTGGAGGCTGGAAACTCTCGTAAAATGAAGAAAATGAAACGGAAGAAGGAATCTATAGCTGGTGCATAAAGAAGAAGAAGAAGAAGAAGAAGAAGACGACGACGACGACGACGAATGGATCGGGGAGGGTGATGAAATAGATATAGTATTACTTGTTTAGTTATTGTTTATTGTTTATTAGTATTAGTATTAGTATTAGTGATTATTATGTATATATTGATGATTTGTGTGGGTCTCTCTCTTTTTGACCCCGATTATTGTCCATACTCTTTTATTGATGACTTTCTTCCTATTGATGACCATCAAGTCGGAGGAGGAAACGTTACAATAGGAACATCCTTGTTGATACAAATAAAAATAAAAATGTTATTGTCTCCATTAATTAACATTATGTTACTGCTTGGGCTGTGATTATGAATTCAGGGGTAAAATCAGATCGGAACATTTTAACTGTATGCTTATATAAGCATATGCTCAAAGTTTCCTTTTCCCTCTCTCTTTTCCTTTAACTACTTTATACCGATCAAATGAAACCGACTATCCCACTTTATATATCCCTTTGTCTGGCTCTCTCTTATCGAGCACACGCAACCACCAAAGATATTAAAACACCGAATAGTAAAGTTTTAAAGCACGATCTCCCCCACACTTGTTCTAATCGGAAGTTTATATTATAGTTTTCACAGTATATGAGACAGTGACAGCTTCCTATCATCATTCAGGTATGTTTAATAATCTGAAAAGATACTGGTTTTAATATGAAAAAAAAAAAAAAAAAAAAAAAAAGTAGATCATGATAATGTTCGTATCTCGACACAGAGCCATTTACCAGTACAAGACATGAAGGAGAAAAAACAGTCGAAAAAGGCAATGAAAAAAGCTCCTCAACTGTCATCAGATACTGAGGATGGGGCTCATGATTCTATCAAAGTCTTGGACGAAGGATCATCATTCAATAACTCGGCTGTAAAGATGACCGCTGCCTCAAATAACGACAATTCGGATGATAGCGGTTTCACTTTCCGCCCGATTACTTTGGCACCTGAAAATACAAAGGCAAATGGTCCGAAAGAAACAGCACCTGTTTTAGGTAAACCACATGCCAAGTTCAATCATATAGATAAGCAAGTATCATCTGGAATTGCTTCTTCTTCATCCTTCAACTTGTCTATGCTTAGTCTTTTTGTTCTTGTTCTATTGGGTTCACAATAAAAAAGACGGAGCTGTTCCGGATTTCAAATCCCGCTGCATTTTTTCTTAAAGTGGGCGGGCATTATTTTTGCTTCTCTTCATCCTACTTTACTCTTTTTATTTTTATTTTTGTAAACGTTGTTACTATAAGAGTATATCAAACCACCAATGTACTCACAAACCACGGAGTGGCTCGAAGAAGAAGAAGCACTACTTGATGAAATCACGTTTAGTCCTCAGGTAAAGGAACAAGGTTAAAAACGCCCAAAAAACTTGTATTAACCTTTTACTGTTTTACTTTAGCTCACCAACAACCACGCGGTACATTCTTATGAAACAAGGACTCCTCTTACAAACTATGATAATGGAAATCACAACCTTCAAGGAGAAAAAACTTGCTCTTTAAATCAAACATCTTTATCATCAACAGTGCCAATAACTAATCACCAACGCTCTATCATGGAAATTCGTAAGTTGTTTGACATGCCGTTTACCCTTTTTTAAAGACAATGCATCACTAAACCTCTCTCTCTCTTTTTTTTTTTTTGTTTTTGTTGTATAGCTGAAGCATATCGATCTATCTTCAATTACTCTCGCTTTAATCGGATGCAATCTGAAGCGATGAATCAGGTAACACTTTAAAACAAACATCCAGTAACGGCGATAACTAGTTTCTCTTCTTATTCGAAGCTTCTTTATAGCGATGAAAACTTGGTTATCTCAGCACCTACTGGAACCGGCAAAACCGTCTTGTTGGAAATGGCAATGATTCGGTGCTTGTCAGTACAGCAACAACAAACTGGTATCAAGATGGTCTACATGGCTCCTACCAAAAGTCTTTGTGCAGAGAAATTTAAAGACTGGTCTCAATCGTTTGGTCCATTGGGACTCAAATGTAAGTTTACTTGACAATACATCTATACAAGGCTCATTATTTTACTTGCTTTGTTTAGGTCAAGAATTTACTGGTGATTCGGATTATGCAACTATAAACGCCATCAAGAACAGTGACATTATGTAATACACAACACGTACATGGATATAAAAAAAGATAGCATAATGTATAACTCGATGCTTTTCATATTTAGTGTGACCACACCTGAAAAGTGGGATGCGATGACAAGAAGATGGAACAATCATAAAACGCTCATTAGTATGGTCAAACTTATCATGGTAATGTAATATAGAGTATGGATGGATAAAAACATTTGTTAACTCGCTTATCTCTCTCTCTCTCTTTCAATTTAGATTGATGAAATACATATACTTAAAGAAAATCGTGGGGCTATATTGGAAGTCTGTGTTAGCAGAATGAAGGTATACACAATCACATTAAATGGAAACAACAATACCAACATTTTTTTTTTTTTTTGTCATAGTATATGGATCACAATATGCGCTTTGTGGCAGTTTCAGCTACAGTGCCAAATTTGGGGGATATTACTGCTTGGTTGGGTGCCTCAGGTATGATATAGAAAAGATAATCAACTGCGATAACAATTATAGAAAATGAATGCTTACGACTTTTTTACTTTGTAGCTTTGACATTTTCTGAAGAATATCGACCTATCAAGTTGGACCGTTTTGTATATGGCTATCCTCTCAAAGGTGGGAATTACTACGCCTTTGAAAAGTCGTTGGATTGGAAGTATGATCTCATTAATTGTATATTATTGGATCCAAGACTCACATTTTCTATTTTATGATACCGTAGACTCCTTGACATTATCACCAAGCACAGTGAAAACAAGCCTGTCCTTATCGTAAGTATCCCAGTGGGTGTTGACAAAAAAAAAAATAGCTAATCATCATTCTCTTTTAATCTAGTTTTGCTCTACGCGTGGGGCAGCACAATCAGCCTGCGAAACTCTATTGAAGCATATGAAACAAAAAAACATGACACCAAGGTATAGTAGGTTGAATAAAAAAAAATACTTGAACAAAGGGACTGATACATTGATCTTTTATTTTTAGTGACTCGCCACCTGTCAATGTGGGTTTGAAAAACAAAAAGCTATCTGGTTTGGTACTTCAAGGAATTGGATTTCATCATGGTAAGAATCCTTGTACAAGACAAAGCATGGAAATGTTTGTCTCACCTCATTTATATTTGTAGCTGGACTGGACATTGGCGATCGTCGTATGGTGGAAAAGCTATTCTTGGATAGACAAATTCGTATTGTAGGTAAATATTTGCAAAATAACAATAGTTGTGGGGTATAAACGGAACGAAGTATCTCATACAACACATATTAATATATTAGCAACAACCTCAACCCTTGCTATCGGCGTAAGTATAACTCATCTTATTCCATGACTTGCAATCTAATCCAATTTGGGTTTTGAATAGGTCAATTTGCCGGCACATTTGGTCATAATCAAGTCAACAAAAGGTAAGATGCCATATAAATGTTTACTTGAACTGCTTTTTAACACTTGAATTTACATAAATAGGATATCATAACGGTGCACTTGAAGAGTACTCAGACATCGATATCCTCCAAATGATTGGTCGATCTGGGCGACTAGGTTTAGATACTTCTGGATGTGCTGTGATTATGACAACAACTGACATGGAATCTAAACTCAAATCACTGGTATCATGTCAAACCACTATTGAAAGCAGGTAAGAAAAGTAATAATAAAAAAAGAAACCAACATGAAGAATGATCATTCACTCACCCTTAAATCTCACTTTGCAAATTTATAGTCTGCACCAGAATTTGACCGAACACCTCATGTCTGAAGTCTGTATTGGCACCATCATGGACTTGGAATCAAGCGTTAAATGGCTAAAATCTACCTTTTTGTTCATCCGTGTCAAGCAAAATCCTGTGTATTATCAATTATTATGCAGTAATGACTCGTTGGCAAACAATCCTACAGATCAAATTATGAACGGTAAGTAAAAGGACATATTCTTCAAGTGCTACTTGTCTGACTTTTTAAGTGAATCCTTAGATATATGTTTAAAGGATATGAAACTTCTCAAGGATCATCATTTGGTGACTTCGTGCGACACGGGGTTGAACAGCAAACTTCAAGCAACATGTAGGTACAAAGGGGAAAAAAAAAAACTTGTTGTTTAATCCAACTAGGCTCACTCAATACTTTATTTGGTTTTATGGTCTAGTTTACGGAACGACAATGGACCGCTTCTATATCAAGTTCAAGACAATGATCAGCATTATTAAACCAAAAAACTGGAACTCAATCAAGGATGTGGTAATACAAAACTCAAGTACAAACATGCATCAAAGCAAGGATTTAACCCCCCCCCCTTTTTTTTTTTTTTTTTTTTTTTTGATAGCTCGAATTGGTCAGCCAGGCCACAGAGTTTGAACCCTATAGATACAATGCCAACGAAAAGTCTGCCCTCAACTTTCTACGATCAAAACCTGATATCCGGTTCCCTTTGAAAAGCAAGGTATCTAGCATATCTGACAAGGTCTTTATAATCATACAGGTAAACAAAAAAAAAAACAAAAAAAAAGAACACTGGTATTGATATTTAGCGATTCTCACTTTGTTAATGATATAGTGTGTGCTTGGCGATATCAGTCTGTACAATTCACTCCTTGGTAACACATTAACTTCAGCAAGTCATGCGATAATAGAAAAAGCCAGTCGAATCACAAAATGTAAGTGTTTGAATCTATGAAAATGCTAAAACTCTCAACTAACAACCTCTCTCCCATTTGATGGAATCTCATTGGCCACATGTGGACGAATAGGTATAATCGAATGTGCAGCATATGAAAAAAATAGCATCAAGTTGAAGCATTCCTTGGATCTCTACCAGTGTTTGAAGGCGAAGATGTGGTCAAACTCTCCATTTATTCTTAAGCAAATAGAAGACATTGGTATTCAAACAGTAAAAACATTATCACAAAAGAACATCTCCACATTCCAGCAACTTCGTGATTGTGATCCCTGTCAACTAGAATTGGTAAGAAATGAAAATCAGGCCTATTTTTGTGATATTAACTTTTTCTCACCTCACCCTGTTGCATAATAGATATTGCACCGGAACCCTCCTTTTGGTACAAAGGTAAAACGTAGTAATGATGACCATAGGAAATGGCTTACCTGTATCCTCTTTTTTTTTTTTTTTTTTTTTACCCAGATCAAGAATCATTTGTCTTCATTCCCGAACTATTATCTGGACTTGCAGCAAAAACCCTGTCAAACACCACCTCAAGAACAACCAACCATCGAATTGACTGTTACTGTTGGTCTATTAACACCGCTCAAAAAGCTGGGCTCGAGTTACGGAAAAGGGTCTCAAACTGTGCTCTGGATTGAAACTAGTGATCATGTTTTGATTGATTTCCGTCGTATATGGTAAGTCTTGATCTAAACAGTGAATAGGTTTCAACTGATCGTCTCTTTACCTTTTTGATGTAGGACACAACATTTAATCAAGCGTCATTCCCAATTGGTCTTCCCAGTACAGGTAACTTCTTCCTCAATGATGATATCCTGTCATGTCCAAAGTGAAGATTATGGCAAGTAAATAACCCCCCAAAAAAAACCCCCAAAACCCAATACTCACTTCTTCTTCTTCTTCTTCTTCTTCATAGTCGGTCTTGACTCCATTAAAGAGATTAAACCTGATGTTGATCCAATGCAATTCATTACTCTCACCAAGCAATGGACAGAACCTCAAGCACCAACTTCTCTGGAGGCACAACATGACATTGCAATGGAAGCACAACAAGTAACTACTGATTTTCTCTCAAATGTCGAAGACTGGATGGTGGAAACGTCTGATACTGTAACGATAAAAGGTATAGTTTGATATATATATAAAAAAAAGGACCCATCCACCATCAATGCAAGGAATGCTTTTTGATTCATTACTTACAATGATTATCCAACTTTATTCTTTTAGCTGAATCTCCAGAATCTCCGTGGACAAAGCCGACTTTACCTACATTACCTAAAGAAAAGCCATGTAAACATCAATGTAAGGATAAACGAAGGTAATATGATCAGAAGAAAAAAAAAAGGAGAGGCTCAGAAAAAGATTTTGCTAATCTTTTTGTGTATTGTTCTTAGGTGCAAACACCAATGCTGCAAACGTGGTATTAATAATGCAAGTCGACATCAAACCCCAGTGGACACCAAAGACACTAACAAAGACTCGGACACCCATATTCTCCACGACGACAATGACTTGGATTCAAACAACAAACGCGACCATCTCAGCATAAACTCCACCAACATACTTGATCGACCTAGTTTAGATTTGAATGCAAAAGGAACCACCACTCACCTGTCACCCAGATCATCGACACCGTGTAATCAACAAGTAATGGAATCGTATTTGTCACTTCCAACATCAACACGTAGCTCACCAACTATAGATATCACCGGTGGCAATATACTGGAAAACACCATCGATCTGAATCTGGATACGCCGCAGCCTTCACCAACGAAATCAGAGGACATGGACTATTGGGATATCTTTGATGACGACAAAATGGATGATGTCTTATACAGCATGACATTGGACGCCGAAAAAGGTCTCTTCTCTACGAAAGCCGGTACAACTGACCACCCAATTGATTATGGTACCAGGAACATTGGCAGTAACAATGATGTCAGTAGTATGGACAATTGGAATCATGACATGCATTATGAAGATGTGGCCAGCTCTGATATTGATTCGTGCAATTGGCTATGGGACAAGTTGGCACACATTGTTTACGACGAACAAACAAAGACACATCTTGATTTTAACGACAACATCTCAATACAAGCTCACTCTACGCCAACTCGAACCAACAATGACTCCTCTTCATTTATGGAAGACATGAACCCTTGCAAACCAGAACATACACAGCAGACACCGACTCTACTAAAATGGCTACAGACTCATGTCATCACCACTATAGATTAGTCATTATTCCCCTTCCCCTAGCTTAATCCCAATTATACATCTATCAATCAAATATCAATAAAATGAATCTTTAAACATATTCAACCATTTCACCGACTACATTTTTTATGCAAACATAGCTTCATTTGTGGGATTCGGGATGAATGGGGGGGGCAGGTATCATATCATTTTTTCCCAGACATGAATTGTATTATATCTGATGTGATGATTGTAATAAGCAGGTGGTATATAATGGAACAAAATAAAAACAAACTTCGCGGGGTTTCCATCTATTGGTCGGCATATAAAACTAAATGCAACCCCTCCGCTTCGCTCATTTATGCATCGTTAGATCTTGTGGGTCGTCTTTGGTGAAACAACAACACAAAAACAAACATACGGTATCATTATACTTGTTTTATAACAAAAGCTTATCTTAACAGTACAAGCATGAGTTATTCTATCCAAACTTTATACACAACTCTCCTTTTGATCTTTTTTTTTTTTTGGACATTAATTCGATGAAATTAAACCCTTTTATCTATCTTACTCCAATGAGTGATATGAATTATCATTGTAAACATGGTGAATGGATCTACATATGCTGCTTTCCGCATGAAAGTGCTGTCAAACTGGCTCTCCAACACCGCCCTTCCTTTTCGGGTTTTAAAAATAGATTCAAACGCCGCTCTTTTTTTTTTGAAAAAGAGCCATGGTCGAAAAAGCTTTTGCTCCTTCTCTTTTGCATAACGTCCTCAATTCAACGTAAAGTGTCATAAACAACCATGGAAAAAAAAAAAGACTATTAGGGATCCAAATAGGATGGATACGGATGGATGGATGGGTGGATGGATAGATGAAACGAAACTGATATCTTGTTTGACTTTTTTCTATTTAGGGATTTATAGCTCCATTAATCAACTATGAAGGTAATATTTTACTCTTCCATGTACTATAGAAAAAGTTCACTGACCCTAATTGCCATTTTTTACTATATAGGATATCTACCAAGACGACGAACTCATCATTCCCCAAGGTGTCAAGGTTGCCATCAAGGCCCGTGATATCACTGTCACTGGTCCTCGTGGTACCTTGAACAAGAACCTCCGTCACTTGAACATTGAAATCAAGTTTGTTGGTAAGGACAAGCTCAAGTTTGTTGTCTACCATGGTGGCCGTAAGCACGTTGCTTGTATCCGTACCGTTCGCTCTCTTGTCAACAACATGATCACCGGTGTCACCAAGGGCTTCCAATACAAGATGCGTTACGTCTATGCGCATTTCCCCATCAACTGTATCATCAACAACGACGGTAAGGATGTGGAAATCCGTAACTTCTTGGGTCAAAAGGTCGTCTTCCGTGTCCAAATGCGCGAAGGTGTCACCGTGGCTGCCTCCACCAACCAAAAGGATGAATTGACTTTGACCGGTAACGATCTCGAAGCTGTCTCTCAATGTGCTGCCGATATCCAACAATCCTGTTTGGTCAAGAAGAAGGATATCCGTAAGTTCTTGGATGGTATCTACGTCTCTGAACGCAATGTCCTTGAAGCTGATGCTTAAATAAAATCATCTTCTTATAATGGTGGAAATGGTGATCATCTAAATTAGTTAGTAATAGTATATGTTTGTTTGCTTTTTTAGATATTCCAATAAAACTATTCTTCAATCATTTATTAATGTCTTTATAAAATGGGTGGATAATAGTGGTGATATACTTTATTGTTTGTGTATAATGTAATAAGACAATATGTTGTGTAGGGTGACATGGGATAGGATGGGATAGGATATATAATAAAGGACACTGTAACTTGTTTTAACTTGGTATCAGTAATTCTATTCTTCATCGGGTGGGTAACCATCGTCAACTATATATAAAGAGCAGTAGGATGATCAGTATCATCAAAATAGCCATTGCCTTTTTATACTTACTTTTGCGTCTAAACATTGTGATTTCTTGCTGTTTGAAGTAACGACGATTTTCTTCATCAATAAGGACAAGGTTCAGGTAGTATCGAGTTGAGAATTTCTTGTTCACATCTATGCAAATAAATAAAAAAGTAGTAAGATTAGAGTGGATCCATTTTTTTTCTTTTTTTTTTTTTTAATAGTCAAGTTACCTCTAAACGTTGGGGCAAGTTCGAAACCACCCAAAAACAATCGAATAGGAATGGTTTCGCCTAAAGAGAAAAGAAGTGGGTTAAAACTTTTTTTTCTTTCAACCTGGTACTTACCTCTAACAGGAGCACCATCCATGATTTCAAATCTTGTCACTGTTTCACTTTCATTATATACATTAGGTGCTATATATAAAATCAAAATAGTTATATCACAGTTTCCTTCCCTTAATCAGCTTACCAGCACCAGTGGTTTCCCGACGAATAATAGACAGTTCCATGGTTTTGATCTTGATACGCACCAATAAAAAGTAGATCTTTCCAACAATCACATCCTTCAAATAGTATCTATAATATATATATATATATATATATATATATATATATGTTAAGATTAGTACTTGTTTCTCCCCCCCCCCTAGCCTTCTTTTTTTTTTCCGTCCACTTACTTTGATTTGTTGTATTCGAATTCAATGTGAAGACAGTCTTCGATCCCGACTTCCATTTTAATAGAGCTGCTGACTTCAGTTGGCATACGATAAGAATAGACCCACATATCCTTTTCCCTAATCAAATCGGCCATACGTCTGGCCACAGTCAACCGGACATAATATCTATTAACATAACAAGAGAAGGTAAATATCCTTAGCAGAGTCTGTTATTGTTTTACCTTAGTCTGACGTTAACACCATTGTAGCATTCATATTGCTTTTCCACATTCTTGAATTCAAAGTCAAACGAGGCACTTTGACGTAATTCACCAGGTGCCGCTAGTTCTTGAGATAATGTCAGGAACTCGTGTGATTTCCCGCGGTCGTAAAATAGTTCTATAAGACGAAAAGAGAGGGTGAGCAATATTTTGGTTCTTTTTTTTTTTTCATGCTTTACCTATGCTGCCTACAAATTCAACCTTGATACCGTTATGTTCAAATCGTTTCCCATCCTTTAACCTGATGGTTGCCTAAAATTATAAAGATGAAACATTAGATACTTTTTTTTTTCTTTATTATTATTATTACTGTTCTACTTACCGTTCCACTGACACTTTCTCCATAAAGATAAACCGGCATGCTTTCACGTCGGTCTTTATCCACCTTCACCTCCACATGTTTCCTGTCCTTCTCCCCGCGGAAATCTATTTGGATATCCACAGGAGTCGAAAGACCAAAAAGGCTCTATATGGAATATAAAATAATAAAAAAAAGAGAGAAAAGGTTGAGGTTCAAAGTAGTTTTAGTTTCAATGTCATTTTTGTGTTTAGGAGAGGGTACTTACTGCCATAGACATGATGTATGATTATTTAAGTGAAAGAGAGAGGGACAAAAAGTCAAAAATAAAAACCAGACGATTTTTTTAAAAAGTTAAAATTGAATTCCCGCCAATCGTCATTGTGAATTCAGGGCTGCTCAGAGTAACTGTCAAAAGGACGGCCCCTGAAAGCCGTTTTATTTAAAAAATCACTATAACTATAATCATAACTATAACTATAACTACATACTATGCTTACGGAAGCATCCGGCATATGTCTTCCGTCCCGAAGCCCTGTAATCGCCAATGCCAATGCCACTATATAAGGAACCTGAATTCCAAAAGAGGGGAATGACAAAATAACTTGCAACATCTGAGCAGCTAAAGCTTACTTGCCATCAAATCATCATTCCGTAGAATCATCAGCCCCATTTCAGTCCGTGAAGGTATAGTCAAGATTGAGGTTCATTGTTTTAGATCCAGAGTAGGCTGCTACTAGTTTCATTGCCCGGTCGTTCTAAATTAGGATGAAGAAAAAAGTGAGTATACATGTACTTCAGTCGAAGAAGTAGATCTTGAGAAAGAAATTACAAGGATAAGCTGTATATGTATCGAATTGTATTTCTAATGTAGGTGACTAAAGGTTATACTTTTCATAAAGCCCTGTCAAGTTTGTATAGAGAAGCACTATTTAAAAAATATAAATAAAAACGTGTAAGCAGTGAAGGGAAAAGGGACAAAAAAAAACGGAAATTGAATATTCGGGAGTTTGAGCCGAAATCCCATGCGACAAGATCTTCAAAAGGGACATACAGGATCTTCCCCGGGAAAGTCATCTTTCGATTCCAACCATCATCATGTGGGACTCCTCATGACTTTATATGAACTGGTACCATCGCATCAAAACGCCGTCTTTATTGATCACATCATAAATGACCACACTTCTCTCTCTCTCTTTCAAAAACATGAAAATGATACTGATATTGCAATCTTGTTGTCATCTCGAACAGGTTTCCTGCTTCTTATTTTGCACGTTATCACTCTTCAAAAGTAAAAACGTGGCCTAAAATGGTAGGGAGTTGGAATCAGAAAGGAGGGAATTGGATCTGCCATGTTATTCAATTCCCGCCATGGAGGAAATTCTAAGTTTATTGGGAAGACATTGCATATAAGGAAAGCGTCATATGAGAAAACCAATAATTTCATAAGTGGTCGATTTTGCATGATTAAAATTGAACTCCCGAAATCGGGATTTGAATTTGGGATTAAATAAGATTTCTGATAGTTGCATAAAGGAGGCATATAAAAGTAATTCATTCATTCTGATGAGGGTCGTCGGCGGGTTTTTAATTGAATTATTGGATAACAAAAGAACCATTTGACTTTTTTCAGAGTACTACCTTGTCGATCGGATGTCTCGGTATTATTCGTACTTTGTTCCTCAGCATCATTAATGGTAGAAGTATCGGTTTCAGCTGGTGGTGGAGAATTTGGTGGTGGCCGAGGTTTCGGATTTTGTGGCCGCGGTCGTCTATAAATCTGGATGAATTCATTGGTCTATATAAGGTAAGAAGAAGAAAAAAGATGAGATACTTCAGGGTCTTGTGATCATTAAACCCTTATACCATCAATCACGTATTTTTTAAGAGTGTGATCTTCCAACTTTATGATAATGGTTCGAAGAGCTATTAAGAGAAAAAAATAAGTAAGTGGGAAACAAACAAACAAACAAAAAAGAAATAAAAAAGCTAAAAGATGAGGAAGAAGAAAGATTTTTCTTTTATAAGTAACCAGGGGCAATAGAAGAGATCTCGACGGCGTTTCAATTTTGACATCATCTCTAGTATGCGGGTGGGGAGGAGGAGATTAAAAGAGAATGGAATGAAAACATGGTCAGTTAACGTTAACAATGATCCCATTTCCTTCTTTTTGTGACCTAAAGGAGTCATAACCATGTTGTTATTGTTTCCAATGAGACTTTCTCACACGAGAGAAATAGGAGAAAGGAAGGAGAATGACTTTTTCATAAAAGCTTCTCAAATCTCAATTGCATAGTCGTTTCATATATCAAGACTTTTTTTTTTTTTCCTTCTTCTTCGTTTCACCATCTTCTTTATTTGATTTATTATACAGTAAAAAGATATAAAATGACAATCGAAGTTCTCCTTACCTTATTAAAC
This sequence comes from Chlamydoabsidia padenii, assembly GCA_025330725.1. Classification (NCBI taxonomy): domain Eukaryota; kingdom Fungi; phylum Mucoromycota; class Mucoromycetes; order Mucorales; family Cunninghamellaceae; genus Chlamydoabsidia; species Chlamydoabsidia padenii. Next base: position 102,291 of record JAIWND010000050.1, on the reverse strand, counting down.
ATGTTTAAGCCCACCAAATAGAGTCTATCAGGTACCAAGAATCCAAAGGGATCCCATCACTTTGCATAGGACCCAATATAATTTATATCTTTATTAAAATAAAATAACAAACAAACATGGGGTATCTAATCAAATTGTATAACTAAACTATTCGTGTATAATTACAGTTTGCTTGGTCATATCCCGTTCCACTGCTTCGATGGCTTCAGAGACCTTTCGGAGTCGATGATCTTCCCCAATCAGAGTCAGTAAGCCCGATCGTTCAAACATTTCCAAAGGCCTTTCCCGGAGTCGGACAAAGTAGACTTGTATTTGGCGTTGATGATAAGATTCCACGATTTCATATAAGATTTGGACAGCACTAAACACAGTTGAAATTAAAAAAAAAAAAAAAAAAAAAAGGTCGAGTTACATATTACCCCTGATTCTACTTTTAATGTTATATTACCTGGCATCAATGTAAGGCATGTTGTCGACATCAAAGATAATGTAGCGAGAGTCACCTAGACGTGGACTTTCGGAAGGATGAGTAGCCATGTCACCAAATTGCTCCAATCGTCGCAAGCGGTCTTTTAGTTGTCCAGTATTAGCAAAGAATAAGGGTTCTTCTACACGGATGATCAATACTTCTTCCATATGTTCGATTTCATCGGGCCCATCTTGAATAGGTCTAAACTTTTGGTGATTGCCTTTAACACGTCCCTATAGATGATATAAAAAGGTTTCATTAGTCAGCTGTTTATTTGCCTCTAGATGTACACACCATCGTACGCATACATATAACAAAGCATGGTTTCCATGTATCTGTTACCACCCACCCCCTTATCTAATAAACCCATATATATATATCTTTTATTCCTCCTCCTCCTCCTCCTCCCCCCTTTTTTTTTTTGTTCTTTCTTACCATGATAGAGATGCGAGGGTAACTCGTTTCTTTGATGGTAAGGAGCAGAGATAAGGTGACTGCCAAGAGAGTTCCAAATTCCAAAGAGATAATCACCGTAGCCAAGAAGGTGACGATCAAAAGAGCCAGATCCCGCCACGCATGGACCTTGAAGATGAAGTGTAGATCTTCAGGTAACTCCGCTAGTAAAGAGAGGACAGCGACAAAGATGATGGAAGATAAAACCGCCTTGGGAAGATAGTAAAAGTAAGGTAACAAGAAGAAAATGGCGACCAACGTGATAACCCCTGTCATCAAACTCGCCATCTGAGTACGAGCACCGGCACGGTCGTTAATTTTACTACGTGCAACCTATTGAGAAGACAATAAAACAAATAGGAGAGTTAGTAAACTGGAATCTGTCAACAAAGAGATAGTTGACAGAACATCATCTAAATAAATTTTCCCCTTTTTATTTTTCTTCTTGTTCTTTTCTCCTTACCGAACCGAAGGCCGGGATACCTTGCATCAGACCTAAAATACATTTGTTTCAGTTAGATCTAACCCATCACGTTATTCTTTATTTTTTCTTGTTGCACAGTACTTGCCTGCGACAGTGTTAGCCACACCCAAAGCCACCAATTCACGATTAGCACTGACAGAGTAGTTATGACGACTTGAGTATGTCTTTGCAATTACCACCGATTCCACAAACCCGATAATAGCAATCATGGCTGCAGTCACCAAAAGATCCTTCATGTGATGGTTTTCAGGGAAGGCCGGAATGGAAGGTAGAGGAATCTTGCCAGCACCTTCAATAGTTCCAAGAATATCCAAACCTTGATGTTCCCAATCAAAAAAGTAAGTTAGTAGAATTGATGTGACCACCACCAACAAGACTTCAGGGAGAAGAAGAATCCATTTGATGTTGATTTTGGATTTGAGTACACGGCAGGCCAAAAGCACCGAGACGGCGACACCTGATACAATTGAAGAGAGAAGATGGCTTTGGTTAGCATGGCGGATGAGGAAGAAGAGTCGTTCCACTGTGGTTGATGCTTCGGTAATGCCTGCGTGTTCACTAATCTTGACCAGACCGAGTAAGATGATGGTTTGTTGTAAAAGGACGACCAATGCCACACCTGTGATAAAGCCCCGAAGAAGTGCGCGACTCATCAGACTGTCCAAGAAACCTAGTCGGAAGATACCAAGTAAAAAGGTAAAGATACCAACAAAAAGAGTCATCAGGCACGCCCAAGCTAAAGGATCCACATTGTTTTCATCATCAGGATCATGACCTTGAGCCGCAATAGACGAACCAACCAGCAATGACAAAGTAGCTTCGGGACCAATAGATATTTGTCTAATAAAAAGTAATAAAAGGTAATTTACTGCTAGTCAATCATACTTGATTCCTTTATTCACTCTTCCCCATTTCAGTATTTACCTTGACATTCCCAGAATAGCATAAGTGATGGCAGGAAAGACAATAGCATAGAGACCATGAATTGCCTTGAGTTTGCAAAGCGCGGTAGCATAAGATAACCCTTGAGGAATAAGGAGACAGGCCAAAGTAAGACCAGCAAACAAATCACCCACAAAGAGTTGGCGATTGTACAACGGGAGCCACTGCAGAATTGGAAGGTAGTACTTTGATCGCACTTTTAAAAGAGTCCAGTTGTCCCTTGGAGTAGGATCAATATAGGGTTGCGCCGAAGGAACTACCGAATAGTGTGAGAGAGTGTTATCAGTTATAGTTAACGTGACATTCTTTATACTTTTTTTCTTTCTTTTTTATACTTACTAGGTGAAGCAGTCATGTACCTTGGATTTTGGTGTTGTTCCAAACCCAAAAGTGCTTGACTTTCTGAAACACGGATATCTTGTTTGTTGTAGGCGTCGTCTTCACTGTCACTGTCACCGTTATACGATTTAGAACCTATGGGAAGAGATAAATATAAAAAGGTTGATGAGATGGACAAGGCATGTAATCATACTTGTATACACACAGTTTTCTTGTTATTAATATACTTACTTCCACTTCTAGAAGTTCCACTGGCATTATGTGGCATTGACATGATACGAATGTTAAAAAAAAAAAAAAAAAAAAAAAAAAAAAAAAAAAAAAGAAATAGTGGAAAAAAGAGGGGAAAAAGGGGGTCAAGGGGAGTCGACAGCTTTTTCAATTAATCCGCCACTCCGCCTATCGGTGTTTCAAAATAGTCTTGTACCAAACAGTAAAGGGGTGAAGAAGTGCCTGGAATCAAGAGAAGATGGTGGTAATAGTTTATTATTCATTTATTTAAAGTAAAACAATACAAGGATAAACCCTTCAATAATATCTATTCTAATATATGTATGTATGTATGTATGTATGTATGTATAAAGGGACTATCAAAAGAAGAGATGGGTAAAAGAGGAGTGATCTTTAGACTGGCAAAATGTGACACCAGGTAAAATTACTGCCCTTTATCTCTAGGTGTTTCCAAATACCAAATACTATATAATAAAATTTAAAAAATAAAAAAAATAAAAGAGTTAGTCATGTCATGCCACTTTGGTTATTTCCTACTTGTCCGCTATCCAATATACCTGTTCGTTGCAAAGTCTGATGGTGCTGTTGGATTTGTCTACAAAAGATTCAAGATATTAGTTTTGTTTTTTTACCCACGTTATCTGGTTGTTCCATATGATTTACAGATTGGCCGCGAAGTGACCCAGTCAAGCGTTTATCACGTTGCATCATTTGTAGATCCCAGTTGTCCAAACCAAATCGATGAGGCTAAAACAAAAAACAACAACGAAATATGAGTATCTTTATGTATATTGTGCGTTGACCCCTCCCCTTCACTTACATGTTTATCGTTAGCATAATACTTGACAGCTCTTAAGCCACTGGCAGTGGCCACAAAGAACCCGGTGATGATGCCGAAGGGAAGAAGAGCTTCAAAAGGAACAGGCTATGAATGGAAGAGACAGGTCAGTATAAGTTCAAAGTCATTTTCATGTGTTATCTTACCATGGTGATCGAGTGTTGGATGGGAAAGAGGAAAGCAAATCGAAAGGACTGGGTTTGTTTTATTTTAGTTTAGGGCAACAGCGTCGGGATTTTTTTTTTTTTTTTTTTTGGCCTATAATTCAATTCTGCTCTTCTCTTCCTCTACAAATCGATTTGATATCATGCCTCTCGAATTACCTGTCTGGCGTGCCCTTGCTAATAAAACTGTAGTACTTGCTTCTGCCTCACCTAGACGACGTGAAATCCTACAATCCATGGCAAGTCGTTTTATACCTTTTGTGCCCAACTAGCTAACACTTTTTTTTTTATAATTTAAAAGGGTCTCAAAGACTTCAAGGTAGTACCGACGTTGCAACCCGATGAAAACAATCCTGCTGCATACGATACTAAAGCAGCTTATGTATCAGACACAGCATGGATGAAAGCAAAAGAAGTTTGGGATCGGTGTCAGTCGGATGAATCATTACCCAAGGCTGACGTGGTCATTGGCGCTGACACGGTGGTGGTTTTTAACGATCAAGTCCTGGAAAAACCAAAAGATGCCGACCATGCCTTGACCATGTTACAACAACTCAGTGGACAGACTCATACAGCACTTACTGGTGTCCATATCCTTGCCCAAGATATTCATTACCACTTTGTAACTAGCACCAAGGTGACTTTTGCCACTTTGACTAATAATGACATTCAAGAATGTAAGTACTAATAATGGATTATATGAATGTATCTCATTTTTTTTATTTTTTTTTTTATTGTGGTGGGCCTATTAAAGATATCAATTCTGGTGAACCTTTTGATAAGGCTGGCGCTTATGGTATTCAAGGTCCTGCTGCTTTGTTCATATCTAACATTGAAGGAGACTATTGGAATGTGGTAAGTAAAGACCAAGGATTACAATAATGCACAATAGACTCACTCTTTTTTTCTTTTCTTTGATTAGGTTGGACTCCCTCAACATCCTCTCTACAAACAATTGGTGGAACTCGTTAAAACAAAACAATGGTCTTGATTCTCCATACGATTAGCTATAGCTTGTTTAATTATTTATCTAATAAAAATCAAATGTATACTTTAATCTTTAATATTGGTATAGTAAAGGGGATGCTTGGTCAAGAGCAAACTATGTCTTTAACTCCGACTGTCAAAACGTCCTGCTGAAGATTATTTGCAAATAGCGGACTAGTCTGCTATTTGTTGATGCTTTGACTTTTCTATTTGCCACATGAAGTGATATCATGTTTTTCTTTTTTTAAGCACGTGTAATATTTAGACGACGTATATGTGCTATAAAAGATCTGGCTTAACGGGGAGAAATTTTAAATCCCGCATAATGCAAAACGTGCGCTACATCTGTGCTCCCCTTGTAAAGTCAGCGCAATGTATATATATAGATATACCGGTTATTATGGTAGACAACAGAATTTTTTAAATAAAAGACGAGCATAAGGATGTTTTTTATTAGACAAACAAGACAAACAAGATAAAGAGAGATGTATATAAAGATGTTTATTTTGTGCATAAATAAAAGGGGTTATTTCACATTTCCGGTAAATCATAAAGACCAATGAGGGGGGAGGGTATCTTGATACAGTATATAGAGTGTACAAATATAATATAACGTTGACATATGTGGGGGTGGTGTGTATGTATGTATGTGTGTGGGTGTCGGTGTGTGTGAATGTGTGTGAATGTGTGTGAATGTGTGTGTTTGTAAAACGAGAGTGAATGAGTGAATTCAAGAAGAGTAAACGAGGGGATAGGGAATACTAATCTAATCTAATCCTTCAGTTCTAAAACTGATAAATGACGATCCATCAATGAAGTCGTTGGCAAAGGTGGTGGTATTTCGTGTGACTTTTCATGTTTGCGTAATGACCGAAGATGATAGTAGGCCTTGTCGCAGTTTTCATGTTGGCATGCGTGGGGTCGAATGTTGGTATGTATTTTGGTGTGCGTCGCCATAGAATCAGGACGAGAGAATCGTTTACCGCAACCTATATACGTAAAAAAAAAAAAAAAAAAAAAAAAAAAAAAAAAAAAAAAAAAGTGTTACTTCTTTACCGAGACCAGTTCACTGTTGTTGTTGTTGTTGTTTTTACCTTCTTCTGTACAAACATAGGGTCGTTCACCAGTATGGGTTCTAAGATGATTATGCATTTTGTGCCGTTTTGTAAAGGGCTTTTCACCCCTAGCGCAGTCCTTCCACCGACAATAGTATAAAGGCTAGAAGAAGAAGAAAGGAAGGATTGTGAGTATATTCTTGTTGACCTCTTTTTTTCTTTTTTTTTTTTTTTTTTGTTACCTTGCCACTGCCAATATGTAAAGTCTTGGTATGTTCGATAAGGTGATCTAGTACTTGAAATTCCAAGCGACAATCACCCCATTGACAAGTATGAGGTTCGCTAGTATCTTGCTGTTGACCAAGTTGTTGTCCATAATCATCTGGGTCAGATTCATCGTCGACTGGTGGCATCAAAACAGGTGAGGTAGGTGCAGTATTAGTCGAAGTATGACTTGTGGCTGCCATGGAATATAAATCATCATCCATCATTTGAAGGTTGACTGGGTGTTGGTTTTGCTGCAAATGCATCATTGGTGCAGAAGGCACTGAAGTTGTTGTAGACATGGGTGGTGAGGTTTGATAGATAGGTTGGACCAAAAATGACGGATAAGATGACACGGAATCAATTTCATCAGTTGTTTGATGCTGATAATGCGGTTGTTGCTGTTGTTGCGACAAGTAAGGTGGATGAGTGAGTCGTTGTATAGGTTGATCAGTCGAGTGTATTATTTGATCCAGTTGCTGCTCGTTAAAAAGACATTCAGCAGAGAGAGGACTACCACAACGGGAAGTACCACAAGACATAGAGGAAGGTGAAGCAGCATGGTAGGCGGTATCAAGTTTGGTGAGGTAATGACCAGACACTTCAAGTCGACCAAGAGATCGATGACGTCTAGCTTTCAACATTTTCCGCATTTTCGCCTGCTGTGTCAAATCTTGTTGCTGTTGCTGTTGCTGTTGTTGTCCATGTTGGTGTTGGTGGTGAAATGGCTGATGTTGTTGATGATTACTTTGCTGATGCCAGAATATCATGCCATTGTGTGAGTGATTTGGTGGTGCGTTGTATACAGAAGAGACGGTATGACGACGTGGTAATGAGCGCCGAACAACACCAGCTTTTTTCGGGGCAATAGCTGGAGGCTTGATGTCCTCCTGTGGAATACTTTTATTGTAGTGAGGCACCATCGATGTCGGGACAGGAGAAGGTGTAGGATAGACATCTGATAGCAGCATATCTTGATAACTGGGAGAAAAAGAGGATCCATCACGCCATTGAGTTGAAGTTGTATCGGATTGTTGATCGTGTTGCTGTTGATAATGCTGGACCGATGAGACAAAATGATCCGAGACTTGATCCACTGTGGCGCCATTGTTGTTACCATTCATTGATGACCATGATTGAGTGACACCGGTAGGCAAATGAATAGGAGGAGCATTGTAACCTGTAGGAGGAGACCATAAACCTTCAGTTTTCACCAAGGAAGCTTGACTTTTGACAACAGGCGCAGACGTGATATGCATTGTGGTGTTGATGCCAGATGATCCAAACTGATCCATTGATATTGATTGAGGTTCCTGAGGTAAGACATGCTGTTGACTGATATCAGTCGCAGGAAATAAGGTCATGGAATCAAAGTTTGATTGTAAATTCATTGAATCGGTGTTAAAGCAAGAGGTATCCATTATAACATCACCCATTGATCCCTGTAAACGATAAAAGTGTTAGTTTTTGGATTTCTTTTTTTTTTTAAAAAAAAAAAAATAAAATAAAAAAACTTACATAGTTCAGTGTGTCAAATCCACCATGTGTCACCGGAGTCAGAGTTTGGTGTAAAGTACCAGTGTTCATTTCCACCAACATGTCATTATCATTGTTCGTGTAATTCATCTTGTATAGTTGTATATAACAGTATGAGTGGATGTTGAAAGTGTTGTCAGTGTCACTGTTTTGTTGTTTTTAAGAGTATGTTGATAAATAAAACGAAAGGATATCTAAAGAGTGTCAGGAATCCAGGTCAAATAATTAGTTAAAACAGATAACTTCATTCATTCATTTAATTGTTGATACTTACAGTCTTCGCAAGGAGAGTAGGCAGACAATGATGTCGAGTATATGTGTATATATATATATAGATATATATGTATATATATAAATACGTATATGAGGAGGTATCAGAAAAAAAGAATAAAGAGCGGAAGAAAGAGGTAACAATAAGAAGAGCGGGAGAAAGAAAGATAAAACTTTTTTTTTTTTTTTTGTGTCTCCAACCAACCATGACTCGTTAAAATTTATTGACACACGCACAAGTTTTTCTCGACCCCATTCATGAATTTTTTGAAATACACACCTATGATCTAAACTGTATCACCATCACTTTTAAGCATACACACAACCAGTAATGATGATGATGATGACTCCAAGAAGGGAAGACAATGTTTCCTAGCTGTCATCCCACCCCCTTCACTACCTATTTCCCTTTCTCGGTCTTTCATATTTTCTAGTTGGCTTTTGGCTCAACTGTGAAACGGTAGAAATACCTTTTTTTGTAGCTCTCTCTCTCTCTCTCTTCTTCCGGAAATTCAAATCCCGCTGCCGACGAAAAACAAACGAAACTCAAAAAGCATCAACCTTTCACACTCATCTGATGCTATGAAGACTTGATTCTATCTTCATAGAAAGCTTCATAGGGTAATTTTTTATAGTATTAAAAAGAATAATATCACCAAAAATGCATACATGACAGTTCCTGATTTAATAAATGGCATAACGGAAAAGAAGCATATCGTACATCAAGGTGATACAAAGTACGCCACTGTAAACACCAACACCTTTCAATCTCATTTTTTCCCATTCCCTAATTTGTGCAAGACAAATCATTCATGTACTCTGACGATATGAATGGTTAATTGAGTATCCTTTTACTTTTTTGGCCCATGATCTTTGAAACATTATTACTCTTCCCCTCTGTCTTTTTTTGAAATCCCGATATACACTATAATTGGAAATCACACCTTGTTTGCTATTCATAAAAGTCGATAGAGAAGTAGAAAAGATAATACGGTTCCTAGTATTCTTCTCATTTTGACATCTTCCGGGCGATCATTATGAATTCAAGCTAATTCATGCCGATTGGGCTTAGTTTTCATTGGATATGTTTCACTTGATCCTTTGGTGTACATACTTAAATGGAAAACGTGCATGGTTATCGTTCCGGTAATTAGCATGAACTAACTTTTTGGCTTTACAATTACAATATCATGCATTTTCACCCTCCTTATAATGATGGTAATTATTTCCTGTTTATCATCATTACTCCAATTGATGAATAATAATATGATAATCTAATATGATCATGTGTAACCGGCTATTGCCTCCGTAAAAGTTCACAGTTTACAAGTCATTTATCCCCAAGTATAATCAAACATTTATTTATTATTAGTCAATATCTATAACTAATCCTACACTAAGATATATATCCGATGCCATTTACGTTCCAAAGAGAGGTCTAGATTCTCCCCCTCCCAAAAAAAAAAAAAAAAAAAAAAAAAAAAAGAGAGAGAGAGAGGTACTGGTCATTACAATGCCATCTTTTTTCTGCTCCTTTATGTATGCCTGGTAATAGTCCATTGTATTGATTTAAGCTTCTATGGCTTCCCCTTATCTTTTTAACCTTTTGTCACTGCGCTTCACTATTTGTCAATACAGAAGGAATGCTGAGACCAGATTGCAAGAGTGGGTTTAGTTCCTAAGGATCCTAGTTCAGAAGGTAAAAGAAAAAGTTGTGAGTAAATTATAATATACAGGTTCAAGCTAAGCTCAACAAATAAAACCACAAAGAATATTCCAAATTACCTTTATAAAGAGATCGTCCGCGATAGTCTATTAGAATAAGAAGACAAGTCAAGGAATCACATTAGTATAACCCGATAATAAAAAGATGTTTATATAGATCTCTTTCAAACTAGGGGAAGATGATGAAAGGTTTGAGAGGGAGGTAAAAGGAAGCATCTAAACTAATAAAGGTGTTTTAAAAAGGGAGATTCGAGATAAATCAAAGGATAAAGTAAAAAAAAAAGGGATAAGGAAGAAGAAGAGAGTCAAAAGTTACCAGAAACCAAATGTTGCGGAGTTGTTTAATATCGATGACTTGATCACGTGGGGCCTACAAGGGTAATGCAGAAACCTAACCCATAAAGCTTATTTGTTAAAATCTATCCTTAGTTTTTTCAAGTTTCTCAATAAATAAAAAACTCAGTACAAAATCAAAAGGTCTTTTCAACAAGTTTACCACTCTTATTATCAAGTTACTTAACAAGTGTAACTTCAGCCATTATAGCTCTTACTTTTGGATCAAGAGCCCCTTTTTATTTTATTTTCAAATCCCGATTTGCCTCGGTCGATCTTTTTTTTTTCCTCTTAAATTACCAAGTACATTCAAGTACATCTCAAGGTTGAATCTAAACCAAAAAGATTCTGATGCTCACTACATATTATACAAACAAAACCTACCTTTACAAACCCAAGTATAGCCGTAACAGGACCACAGCTTTGATAGTTTTACACTCCGACGACAAAGTGTCGTTTGAACTATAAGACGAGTATTCCTTTTATATATCAGGTGAAGAATAATGTTTTTATTAAAAGTGAAGTCTACATATATATATACTATTCTATTATCGGAGTCTATGGCTGAATTGGTTATATCGAAGCATCTAGATGTTAAAAGATTTATCGAGAGAGAAAGAAGAGAAAGAAGAGAAAGGAGAAAGAGACAAAAAGAAATTTCCAGATTGATATCTAATTTTCCAGAGAAAATCACTTTTTATCTCCGACATCATTCCCCACGGGGAGAAGAATCGACCACGATTCCAAGTAAGGTCCAAAAGAAAAAGGTCGAATTACCAGGGCAACACCGAGGGGAAGGGGAAAAAAAAAAAAATCAGGCACCACCGAGATCCATACCATAACGTCAATTACATCCATAAAGCAGTATCCGCTGTTGTCCATATTCATGCTGTTGTTCCTGTTATCGCTAAACACTGCTGATTCACCTTTCCCATTGCTTGTTATTGTTCATTTTGCTGTATGTCGTACCGTAAAAAAAAGAGAGAAAGAGTCCACCGTTCATCATAATTGTCTTCACACTTGAAACCGTCCATGCCGCCGGCGTGATCCAACTGAACGATCTAAATCCAATAATCCAAATAATAATCCAAAGTAATCGAGTAATCCATGTAAGGTGTCCAAATAAACCACATAAGTAAACCAAATAATCCGAGTACGTAATCCGAGAAAGTAAACCAAGTAAACCAAGTAAGTAATCCGAGTCAATAATCCAAATAATCCAAAGTAAATAAACCAGACAATACGAGCAATCCCAATAATACTAACAAAGCAGGTTTCATAACCGTCGTAAGATTCATTAGCCGATAACCAGGCAGTAAGTGTGATCCTAATCAATGATCCATAAATCAATGTTCCATCATCCAATAAGCAAGAATAGTTCGTTGATCCAATAGTAGTCGCCAATAATAATAAAGATCTTCTAATCGAACACAACAGAATTATACATGTCAAGGTCCAAGGTTCAGCCATTCATTCAAAGCAACCGTGTGAGTCCAGTCATCCAATGAGCAATACCAACATTAAAGAACCATAGTTGGGAGGAAGGTACTAGTATCATCATAATAAATGTGAGCCAATCATGCACATCGAACGAGCCAGTAAGAACCAATACTAAGAGAGCCGAATAGTAAAGGAACTGAAGAGAGTGAGCGAGCCAACCAGATAATATACTTAAGCACAGTGCTAGCCATAGGAGTCCATCATATACTAATTCAAGAGTCACCGAACCAATAGTATGTATGTAAGCTACGCATCCATATCACCAACAGCAAGCCATGTATGTCTTGCTGATTAGACGTCCAAGATTCACCGCATTGTTCCAACCATGTACTTGCCCCTCCTTAAGAATTGTTGTCCCCAACAATTCCCAAAGATTCACCAACGCAAGCCAGGAGCAAAGTATCGCCGTACCAAAAGGAAAGCCAGAGGATCGAAACGTAAACAAGCTACCAGTGTCGTTTGAACTATAAGACGAGTATTCCTTTTATATATCAGGTGAAGAATAATGTTTTTATTAAAAGTGAAGTCTACATATATATATACTATTCTATTATCGGAGTCTATGGCTGAATTGGTTATATCGAAGCATCTAGATGTTAAAAGATTTATCGAGAGAGAAAGAAGAGAAAGAAGAGAAAGGAGAAAGAGACAAAAAGAAATTTCCAGATTGATATCTAATTTTCCAGAGAAAATCACTTTTTATCTCCGACAAAAGAGGTAAATCAAAAAAAATATGCTCACTACAGGGGTCGAACCTGTGACCTTGGCGTTATTAGCACCACGCTCTAACCAACTGAGCTAAGCGAGCTCCGTTGAAAATTAGACTTGTATGTAATATATAAAGCACCTTTTAATAATTTCAAACTCCGACTCATCGTGAAAAGAGTAATAAAGGGAAACTATTAGTGTGTATAGTTAAAATAACAGTTAAATCGTGTATTGCTCTAGTCAAGCAACAAGAGCATTTCGTTTCGGTTTTAATCATTGTTTATTTGGCGAAAAAGCCAGGGCAGGTATCGGGATTTGAAAACAAAACGAATGGGATTTTTTTTTTTTTTTTCTTCCACTCCCACCTTTCCGCCTTAGCTATACATTAATCCATTTGACTTGAACGTAGGTATTTTACTGGAATGTCTTACTTTATTGATTAACACCTCTTGTTTGATTAGTTATAACACACGCCTATGGACGATTGTTAATTCTTGTCGGAACATACATACACTACTTTACACTAATCTTTGACCAAAGGTAAGGACGATAACTTCCTCTTCTTTAAATGATTAACCACCTTTTCTATCATGTAGTTACTATTCAATAAGCCTTTTGAAGCGAATATATTCACAAATCAGCACAGTATTGCCATGACTGGAATGACACGAATACCTCACTCTTTACACCTTTGACTTTAGTGCCCCGGTTGTCTCTTCCTCATTAAAAGTAAAGTATTTGTAATCTAACCTGGTAAAACAACAGTGACTCACCACTGATTAATACTTTTTGTCTATTCATTTGAACCAAGTACTCTTGCCTGGGTTTATATCAACAAACAATAGTGCAATGTATTGAATTGTAGTTCTGATGGCTTCTCCTCATAGCGGTTGTAATGCAAAGTATTGTACAGTAGGGTAAGAAAAAAAAAAAAACGGTCAATAATAATATGATATAATAACAAACTATTGTTTATTGTAGGGGATGAGGATCTAATTAGTCTCCTTCGATAACGTCATTGACTGTGGACTTGCTGGATGTAAAGTATTGTATCAGATCTTCTATGATTACCTTGCTGAAAGAATGCGTACTTGAATTGTGGAAACAGGCTGAATTACCAGGTACAGTCAAAATTAAGAAAAGATAGTTTGATCATAGATAATAACAAAATACTAAAACCCTTACTACACGATTACACGTTTGATAGGACTCTTGGCATTGGGGTGACACTGATCTTTGTACAGCATCAACGACAATTGGAAATCTTTACAGCGAACCATCAAAATCGGCTAGACTATTACCTACCATAACACCAAACGTAGCAGACATAATTGATCTTCGATGACTTTAAAGTACAAATGTCTATGGGTGTGGATAACATGGATTTGACTTGGGTGCTCGAAGGTTTACAATTGGTGGGGGGGGAAGTGCTACGGAAACATGGTGGGTATTGCTTGTTAGATGTTTACCACTCATCAAGATGCCTCTGGTCTTACCTGGTCTTAATTATTCTTTAGAATAGTTTTATATATATAGTTTTATATTAGTTGTATTGTATATTATGTAGCTTTGTGTTTACCTTACTTGTAATAAAATAAACTTGATTAAAATCCGTCCTTAATGTGATTCATGCATCGGTTTAATGATTAAACTCCGACTATGTCCTCTTTTTGGGTTGTCTAGTTGATTTGCATGAATTAGCTCATTGTTTAAAAGTTTATATTGTATCAGTATGCATATATCTCTTGTAAAAACGTGCTGGTTTATATATGATCATATCAAATTCAAGAGTAACTTTGAACTTTGATAAAAACCTTTTTTTTTTTTTTTTTTTTTCAATGAAAATACAAAAAACGATATCACTGTGCTTATATGAGACATGATTGGAACTATTATTAATAGCATACATCATATGAGAAAGTCTTGATAAATGTAAAACAGGGATGTTCCTGGGCAAAGAGAAAGCATTCAGTCGGGATTTGAAATGACCATTTGCATATGCTTGTCCTTTTAGCCAAGGCGAGGACCTGCCTTTTATCATAGATATAACACATAATCACTATAAAATTTGAACAATGATACTTTTATAGAGTTTCATACACGCAATATAATGATTGATGAGTATTAAAGTGAGTGTATTTGACTAGTGATTTCCCCTAGCAGGAAGGGGAGGAATTTTTTCACACGCCGATGGCGGGACATCATTTTCATTTTTTTTTTTTCTGAGTACACGCTTTTCTTCTACTTCTACCCTCTACAATTATACTTATTCATGTCCGATTCAGATTTTGACGAAGACGAAGACGATATCATATTCAAGGAATTCCGCACCGCCAATGAAAGATTCCAACAAAGTCTACTACAAGCTAAACATGACTCTATTGAACAACAAGCGGAGGCCGAACTGGTAATGTATAATCCCATTCTAAAAGATCAAGGTCATACTCACTCTTGTTTTTTTTTTTTTTTTTTTCTTTTTTTTTTTTTTTTTTTTTTTTTTTTTTTTTTTTTTTTTTTTTTTTTTAAAAAAAAATAATAATACCTAGAGCAAGAAATACCAAAAGCAAGAACAACAAAAGGGAAATCAACAGGAATATGAAGACCAGGACCAAGACACAGTTATGAAACAGGAACCAGATGACTTGACAGAGGAAATCGAACGGGTGAAACAACAAATCAAGATCGCGCAGGGCCAAGTGGACGACTTGAAGAATGAACTAGGAGAATGGCAACATAGACGAAATAATGAAGCAGCACTTTCACGATTGACGACAGAAGAAAGAGCGACTATGGATCAAACCCCACCAGAACTCACACCGGCTGATCTAGATTCCATCTTGTAAGCGACGACTCTATTATAACCAAATAACTATATCTACTCACTTTCTTCTTCTTCTAGTGACTACTTGCTTGAAATGGGACAAATGCCACTACATGAAAACGCAGCAGGACTCGATCAACGTGACTTTCCCGAATCCACTCCATCCATGAAAATCAAAGCTATGGAACATCCTGACGTGGTGGCTCAACGCAACTTTTCCAACATGACATTCACCAAATTGGAAAATACCTATATGGACACTGGTAAAGCTGTTTATCGCCAATGCCATTTGGAGGGATTTGCTTATGATATACCTTTCACTATGATTTTTGATGTGAATGCTACTTTGGAAATCACCTCTTTGGACTTTGATGTGGGGGTGAATTTGCAAGTGGATGCCAATATCCTTTTATCAAGGTAACTTACACAAATAATCGACATGAATTATTACTAACATGTGCTGTTTTTTTTTACCTCTGTAGAATTAAACAAGAATGTAATTTGATGGCCTTGTTCAAATTGATCCTGCACTATGGACGACTGGAAGATGCGAAGAAAAAGTGCTTTGATCATCTGAAACAACATTATGAAGGAACACAAGTGAATACTCATTGGGATGATGAAAGTCCAACTATGACATTCTCAACAAGGTAAGTGTGTTGGGGATAATATAAATGATACATTGTGCTAATTGTGTTATTTGTAGAGGCAATCAAATGCAGGTGAAACTAGCTTGGTTATATGATGAAATGGATACATCTCAGTATAGTACCTTGGATGTCAATATCTGCGATTACTTTATGCCTTCTGCTCAATTTACAATAGTCACTGACTGTAAGTAAAGTATTTATTAAATGGGATCTACTAGAAACTAACTTGTATTATCAAACATATTAGCTCCTTCTACAAAGTTGTCTTTGGTAATAGACAAGGTACCTGAAAAATTCAAAACTTTGTCTGATCAAATTGGTGTCGTTCAAGCGACCAAAGTCATGGTTGGCTCCATCCTACAGGAACCTCGTCCATACACATGACATCTTAAATAGCTATTCCTTTTACTCTATTTGTCCCATTTTCCCCTCCTCCTTTTTTTTTTTTTTTTTTTTACTAATAAAACTTTGCTGTATATTATCCACCCAACATTGTATGATTTGAATTCCTGCCATCGGCTGTCGCATATCTACTCGATCTCTTTTAATAATAGTCATTATAGTGTAGTTTAATGATTTAATCATGTATATAATAAAAAACGGTGTTGGGGGGGGGCTTTTTTATGTTTGGATCTATATAATGACTAAATCTTTGTTTAACCATGTTTTACTAACATGAATGATTTGTAGGGACATCACCGGCTTTTTGATCCATACCTGTCCCAACCCATGATTCCAGTTTACCCCGCCAGTCTAATCATATATAAATATGTTTTATTTTCTTAAAAAAAAAAAAAAAAAGAGTATATAAAGTGTCTAAACTACCTAAAAAAAGGATAACTATACTAGAGGTAATAATGTAAATCACTGACCATGGCTTCCAGTTCCCAATCATCGATCAAATGGTTATTGTTCCGTTTAAAGGCAGATGTATGGCACACGACTTCCAGCAAATGATCCACGTTGAATTTGTTGTTTTGAGTATGCTCGGTGACTTTTCCCCAGATTGGTGCATACTTATGTGATTGTGGTAGACTTCCCACTCTTGTTAGACCTTTCTGGAGAGAGTTGTTGTTGACTATGGACAATTCATGATCATCAAATCAGGACTGGTGCACATAGTGTTGTATCATTCACAAGAGAAAGTAAATCTATCGAGTAGTCTGATCGTGAGGCAATATGGTGATGGGTTGAATGGTAGAGTTGGATAGACCTGATAGCATTTATATATGTGTGGTTAATGTGCCGGGTGTCGACATGGAGAAAGTGTACTGTTGCTGTGTTGGCTGCTATGCAAGCTTTTGTTGTTGTTGCTATTGTTGTTTAGATCTAGTTGTTTTGATATTGGTAGGTGGTGAAGACGCTGTTTTAAACAAATGAAGACATTTGTTATTGAGCTACCTGGTTCTGTCCCTTGCGTTTCACCTTGATATTTTCAAGGCCCTAAAGCAAAAAAGTGGTAGATGAAGTCCATAGTCCATACTGAACAAAATAAAAAAAAAAAGGAGGGGGGAGGAGGATTACTTACTTTGAGATTGTTCTTGTCAATATCGGCACCATTACCAACAAAAGATCCAGTTACAACCAGTAAGCATTAGAATAAGAATAAAGTTAATTAGTGACAGGCAACGGTAATGGAGGATACCTACAAAGTAGTTTCAATGGGCGTTCAGTATAGTAGCTTCCCGCGGTTTGATTCTATACCTACAGAAGATTCATCAAGGTGTTGGGGGACTTGATGACTGAAGAAGATCATCCATAGATTCAGAATAAGACACCAGTGTAGAATGTATGTCAGCCATTGGTAATGTGAATAAAATGGGAGGGGAAAGAAAGAGAGATGAATGGAAAAAATAAAAATACCTTTTAGATGTATGCTTGATTTCTAATCCCGCCGTAGCACGAATTGGCCTGAGGATAGCTTCAATCCGACGTGAGACAAAATAAACGAGAAGATCAAGTTGAAGCAGTGTGAGTAAAGTTAAAAGGACACTAATCAAATTCATGCTGTAAGCTGAAGGGAGGATGCGGGAATTGAATTATTCGATGTTCCTGGTTTCTGAACGTTATACAAGGACATTCCACCTATGGGCACTGATCGTTCCTGCCAGTTTTGGATAACATTGATAATAGACTGGCACACAACATGATAACCTTGTTCCATTATGGTGATATATAAGTAATACTTTATTGACAAATTTTCAGTTGAAAGGGGGGGGATGATTGTGAATGGTATACGTATGATACAAAAAGAATGGTGATGATGATAATAATAATAATAATAACACTATGTAAAACTAAAGTAAAGGTAAATGATAACAACTATAAACTAAACAGGGCCAAAGCATCTTTGCCAGATCGGATCGTAAGCAGGAGGAAGTTGTTGACAAACAGGTAAAGAAGGATCCACATCGACCATAGAATGATAAGACGGGACGCGAGACAAATCCACTCCATGCCACCATAATTCGTCGTTGACTTCATTTTGAGGAGTAACAGTTTCATCAGTATCGACATCGGATTCCATCGAAGCCGAATGATCCAAAGGTGGGCGACAAGGCACCATTGAGGAAGTCAAGGTCATGGTGCGAGTAAAACTTGAGATGGTCACCGGTTGACGAGAATCCACCAAGGAAGGAGATGATCCGCCTTGTCGAGCATCGCCAGTACCATGATTCTGTTCACGTAAAGTATCCCATACACGCCTGTCGTAAGGCAAAGATCGCCAGCTTTCATCATACCGAGGCAATGTGTTGGCTTCAGCAGAAGCAGCAGAGATGGTTGGCCCAAATGAATCCATAATAACAATAGGCAGTGTGGCACGGAGTTCCGAAAAGTGGCCATCCCCATTGACGATCGAGATGACAAACTTGAGTTTATGCCGGATCCGGATCATGTCGCTGTTGGCATCGCAAAAGACCATGGGTGATCGTGCTGGGACTTGGACATCCAGCACCCGAGTCCATGGCGCGGTTTGTGGCCCACCTGATCCACCGTCACCGCCGTCATGGTTGACCACCGCCGCACTAAATGGATTCTCTTGGCGACTGACCTTGATGATACGAGAGTCCGTTCGGCGCTTGTTGTTGGCTTCATACGTGCAGCATTCCTTGAGGGTGGCCATGATAGCATGTACACGAAGTTTGTTGGCAATGGGTAGAATGGTGAAGGAGACTGGGATGGTGGCATTGTGAGCATAGAGTTTGGAAGGCAGAGAAATGTCGTACACCATTTTTTCCGACCACGTGTTATGGATTTCAAGAGATTGTACTAGTTCGAATTCAGAAGGCAGGACACTACGAACCATACGGATGGGTTTCTTGCGTTGGATGGTGTTGTGCAGTAAAAAGCCCCCAGATCGTTCCAAATTAGCGGTCAGTTGGTAGCTAACTTTTCCCATTTCCGCTTGTAATGTAGGCGGAAGGTCACCAGGAAGGCTGAGGCTAAAGTCCCAAGAGTGTTGGCCGGCAGGGATCAAATGTGGTCGCTTGTTGCTTTGAGCTGGTAATAAAGTCCAATCATGTTGAATGATGCATCGTTCTTGTTTGTGAGTATGTTGAGGTCCTAAGAAGAAAAGAGAGTGGGATGAGCTGTCTGTTTACTTGGTTGTTACTTTTTTGTTTGTTTGTTTGTTTACCTTCAGTCCATTGCACCTTCATTTTCCCTTTGAAATCCAAAGTGAGACGCTTTACCTTGATTGCCTCAGCAAGAGTCAAACAAACGGTCCCTTGTAAGAGTTTTCCAGCAGATTCTTCAGGTTGGCCGAAAAAATAAATTTCGTCCGAATTCACATTAATTTTAAGATCAACAGTCTTTGTAAAACCGTGTACCATGTCGTTTAGTAGAGATGAGTGGTTCGTGTTGTTGTGTATCGTAAATAGCTGGTATGTCGATAGTTGGCAGGAGAAGTAAGAAGAAAGAAAAAAGTGGGAAAGAAGTAAAAAATTGCCCTCCCCCTCCCATTTTATAATTTTCCCCCTCCACATCTTCCCACTTTTTTTTTCTGCCATTGAAAAAAAATGAACTTTTTCCATTCTAGCGTTTTTAGGCATTCTAATTCCGCTTTATCACTCCCATCTTCCAATAAAGTGAGCCCTCATGGTGTCGGATTGATACGGGGTGTGGTGATATTCATATTTGATTGGTTTATTGGATCAAATATAGCTTTCGGAAATTCAAATGTCGAGGTCAGGATACACAAGGCTATATTTCTGGAGGGAAGCGGGGACCTTTTTTAAGGGACAACACACAGACGAAAAAAAAAAAAAAAAAGATCAGATCATAACATTTCACCATGGCAACATTTGGTGGAATTGTATGACAAACATAATAATGAATAATGGAAATACAATACTGATAACAAACAACAAGTGGAAAATGTGTAAGGGATACAAACACATGGTGTTTAGGTTTGGATTGTATTTTTATTATTTAAACAATAATGGCAATAATAACAATAGTAATAGTAACATAAACTACGTAATATAATGATGGTAGAGGGTATCAGATCAGATCAATCCATTGGTCGTGGGTCATTCAGGGCAACGGTACTTGTCAGCATTGTGTTGAGATTTCGATGTCCAGGCAATACCAGCAATATGATAGGTTACTTCAAACGTCAGATTGAGCGTCCTTAAGGTCTGAGGTTGCCCACCTTGAGGTTGTTGATCTAACATACAAGAAGCTAAAAGTTCCTGTAAAGTGGTATCATTCGGACTTGTTACTTGGTAATTCAAGTTGACGATAAAGAAGATGGATTGTTGTACTTTGGGCGCCAAAACAAAAGAATCCGTGGATCCACCAGCAAACTTAATCCCCGTATTCTTGTCGTAAACATCCAGATCCAGTCGGCTGACATGAGTAGGTACCCAATTTGCTTGATTATCCGCCATCATGGATACATTCCATATAGCTTGTACACCTGTGATTTCCTGATTCGGTCCTTTTGTCTTTGCGTAGCCGTCATTGCTGTAAAGATTGGCATCGTCAAAGTGCATTTCAAAGGGACGAGGCCAAACAAAGTACCAGACCAGGATGATAATGACAATGAAAGTGAGAATGAGTACCGCCAGTCGTTTCCGTCCCAGTCCACAACACCGTCGTCGTCGTTTTGACTTGTTGCTGTCCAGTACGGGTAAAGGGTCTAAAGCGTTTCGTTCCTTGTGGTGGGGTCGGATCGGAGAATCAACCATATCCATGAAAATATTGTCTTGTAGCAAGGACCCTACCCCACCTTCTCGATTGCTTGGTGAATCGAAGCTCGGGTGTGGTTCGAGTAGCATTGAAGTAGCTGGAGGTTGATATAATTGTCCGTCTTTGCCGGGTGGGTGGTGTGAATAAGGCAGATAGGAATTGGCTTTTTGGGCTTGGTAATCTTCGTCTTGAGTTATAGTAGTGGAGGAGTTGGGTGGTAGAATACTTGGTACATGTGTCGCTAGAGGTGCTGTGCCAGAAGAAGTATATGTATCATGAGATTCAGGTGTGCCTTGGCGCATATGATGTCGGTAGGTCGCCTGTCGTGGTGCATAAGGATCGTCTGTATAGTAATCATCCCGTCGTCGGTCGTAAGTAGGTTGTGAAGCAAGTCGACTTGTACTGCTATCTGAGGCCGACCGAGAGTGTGCCTCTGATTCTGACTGCAACCTTGATGAATCGTACGAGTCAGCTGTTTTAAGAATAATATATATATAAAAGGAGTTGGATGAGTGGGTGGTTACAATCAAGTAACTATATATCATTATTATACGTTACCAGGACTATGAGTCTTTCTAGCGACTCTATAGGGATCACTACTTCGCTGACTCCTACTATTTGACAAAGGATTCATAAATGTGTGTGATGAATAAAAGAAGAATAAAAAGGAAAGAAAAAGGGAAAGGGAAAAAAAGGAGTGTGAGTTAAGAAAAAAAGAAAAAAACTAGATTTCACATCCCGGTAATCGGGAATTGAAAATATTTCGATGGGTTTTTTTTTATCTCTTTGCTTTGAAATGATGCCAATGAGGAAAATGCATTCATGCAGAAAAGAAGAATGGTCATTTTTATTGTCACTAAGCTAGTCTGTCTATGCATACCTCTTTTTCAAAAAGGTCTTTATTTACAAACTGTGTAAAGTCGCCTTCCAAAATTGACTAGATTTGTACCACCGATAAAGAAACATAAATTAGACTCGGACTTTTTTTTTTATGCTTTGTTTTGATTCTCTCCCGCTTTCCACTCTATCTGAATGGACAATATCAACAGTAAAGTTCTATTAATAAGTAATGGATGGAATAGAATAATCAGTCTAATATACTTTTTAACCAGACCAGGTACTTGCTGCTTGTAAGGATGATCAAGATGATTGGTTGAGTGACTTGATGGCCCACAATGACTTTGATATCTCCTTTGCTGATGATAATGGCAATACAGCTCTTCACTATGCGTAAACTATCAATCTCATTCAAACATACTTGATTGATTCTAACCATATCATTCTTTATTTGTTACTATATATATAAGGGCACAACATGGATCACTCGCTTGTCTGGAACTTTTAATCGAGGTGTCGGGAGTTGAAATCGATCGAAAAAATAAAGGTGGCACTACCCCTCTACATTATGCTGTGACATTACAAGACGACATTGGCGTGGCTTTGGAAATGGTGAATGTCTTGTTGGATGCAGGGGCAAATCCAAGGTAAAACAAAGTAATCCAATAATGTACCAATAATGGATGTTAATACTATATTACAATAGGATACAAAACGCAAACAAACAAAGCGCATTATCATTAGCCAACACAATACCTAATGAAGAAGATATGAAGGAATTATTGACTTCTGTCCTAATAGAATATGATGATGATGATGATGATCAACCACAAGAAGAATATGATAATGATGTAAAAGATAAGAATAGTTTATTGTTGTAAAGATTATATATATATACACACTATTAAAGGATTTTAATAAAACAAAAAAAAAAGGGGGGGGAATAACTAGACTACTTTAATACCACCGCCGCATTACGACTACCAAGATAGGCCTGTATACTTGGCACACCAAGTGTACGAATGAATTGATAGATTTCGGTGTTGTGATAACGTAGGCCACTTTTGGGATCGGTATAGTTTGCTGAGAGTCCAGTGATATCACAGTATTTCTTTTGTGGTCTTATGGAAGGTGGACATTCAATGTTTGAATCTACAATACAAAAAACAAAAAAGTTTATATATTTTCAATACTAGCCAGGATACTTACATGTAGGTATATCAAGACTTAGTTCCTGAGCCTTTTCTAAGGCAAGGATTTGTTTGAGGTTTTTCGATTTCTTCTGCGTTGCATATTTGGTGTTCTTGAAGGGCTTCTTTTCCAAATTGAGGTTCAATACGGTACTAAGGTTGTTGTTGTTGGAGGAGGAGCTATCGGGTGAGTCGGCAAAAGTAAGACCAGTTTGTTTTCTAGCTCTTTTGGGTGCCCTAATAGTAAAGATAACGAGTAAAAAGTACAGTATTAGTTTAAGGAAGGGTAGGTTTATTGTTATTACTTACATTATAAATTTCCAAAAAATGGAAGAGAAGGGAAAATATAAAAAAAAAAAAAAGATTCAGCAACAACGGGGATAAAATGAAATGTATATTGAAATCCCGACTGTTGGGAGCTTGCGTGGCGAATGAAATTTGTTCATATCCCGCTTTTTGTAATCTCTGGCAATTTTGGCACGACACGCAACCTTTCTTCTCCTTTTTTATTTTTCTCTCTTTTTAAAACGATCAACACAACATGGTAAGCTATACTACAACACAACTTTACCAGCTCATTAACTTGCTTATAAATCTCATGTTTACTAGGGAAACTCACAATCTGGGCTGCCTGGTGCTAATGGCAAGAAAGACAAGGTAAGAAAAAGAATCAATAGCTTTACATTGACGACTAAAACCAATACCTTTATTCACAGGAAAAGGATCAGAAAAAGAAAAAGTGGGAACCACCAGTACCTACACGTGTTGGAAAGAAGAAGAAGCGGGGACCTGATACAACTGCCAAATTACCTCAAGGTGAGTACACATCATTTATATTATTATCAACCTAACAAACTACTGACACTCCTTCCCATTATTATATAGTATTCCCAACTACTCGATGTCGTTTAAAGATGTTAAAGATGGAACGTATCAAGGATTACTTGTTGCTGGAAGAAGAATTCGTGCAGAACCAAGAACGACTCAAACCAGCTGAAGAACGAGACCAAGAAGAACGAACTCGGGTGGACGATCTTCGTGGGTCACCCATGTCTGTAGGCTCCTTGGAAGAAATCATTGACGATGACCATGTGATTGTGTCCTCTTCTACTGGCCCCGAATACTATGTCTCGGTGATGAGCTTTGTGGATAAGGACTCTTTGGAACCTGGGTGCAGTGTGTTGTTACATCATAAGACAATGGCGGTGGTGGGTGTCCTTCAAGATGATACAGATCCAATGGTCAGTGTAATGAAACTGGAGAAGGCACCAACGGAATCTTATGCTGATATTGGTGGTTTGGAACAACAAATTCAAGAAATCAAGGTAAAGAAGAAGAAGAAGAGGGAATAGCGGACAGGACTAACTCTTTGTCATTCATTATAGGAAGCGGTGGAATTGCCCTTGACACATCCTGAATTATACGAAGAAATGGGTATCAAGCCTCCAAAAGGTGTTATTCTCTATGGTGTCCCAGGTACCGGCAAGACTTTATTGGCCAAGGCGGTGGCAAACCAAACCAGTGCAACCTTTTTACGTATTGTTGGCTCTGAACTGATTCAAAAGTATTTGGGTGATGGTCCTAAACTGGTGCGTGAACTATTCCGGGTGGCTGAAGAAAATGCCCCTTCGATTGTGTTTATTGATGAAATCGATGCGATTGGTACCAAACGATACGATTCAACTTCGGGTGGTGAACGGGAAATTCAACGTACCATGTTGGAACTATTAAATCAATTGGATGGATTTGACTCTCGTGGTGATGTCAAGGTGATTATGGCAACCAATAAAATCGACAGTCTGGATCCTGCTCTGATTCGACCTGGTCGTATTGATCGTAAAATCGAATTCCCTTTGCCCGACGTCAAGACCAAGCGCCGCATTTTCAATATCCATACCTCTCGAATGACTTTATCTGATGATGTGGATTTGGAGGAATTCGTCATGTCCAAGGATGATCTCTCTGGTGCTGATATCAAGGTATAAGAAGAATAGGGTGAAGGAATGTTGATTTATCTGTGATGTCTTACCTTTTTTTAATATATATATTGTAGGCTATCTGTACTGAAGCGGGGCTATTGGCATTACGTGAACGTCGTATGAAGGTGGTGGCTGAAGATTTACGAAAGGCGCGTGAAAAGGTGTTGTATAGGAAGAGTGAAGGCACTCCCGAAGGGCTTTATCTTTAATTAATTAATTAAACGTCATCAATAAAAACCTATTAACATTAGTTAATTTTATCTGTCTCTTGTTTGTCTTTGTCTTTTATTTGTCTCTTGTATGATTAATGTAGTTGGTGATTTGTGTGTGTATGGTATTCTATCTATGTTTCGTATGCATGTGCATGCAAGTCCGTTACTTATTCATTGTTCACCTGGTAACAACTGGGATGGTACTGATTCATTAGAGTTGCCCTGGCGGTGTTTTAATAGTCGGGGTTCACATTTTGGAAATCATACAAAGGTGACATTTTTCTTCCATCATGCTGTAAACACAGGAAAGGAGCATGAATTCTACCATGGTATAACTACTGATGCTCTTTTCAATCAATGGACTATGAGTTGAAAATGTATATGGACAACAGACGTATGGCGGCTGGTGTTTCAAAAAGTCATTCTACAATCAGTGGTACTGCACGTACATCATTCCATCAAGTCCTTGTTTCAATATATTTGTTTAAACAGGTCTTTTATTAATTAAGTAAATAAAATGTGATACTATCTATAATATAACTATTGGTTAAAGAATACTTTGCATGTATTCGCCCAGATTGTTTCAGAGAGAGCTTGAGGATCTTCGTTACGCACAGAAGCCACAACGTGCAAGACCGATCTAAACAATGAAGATGAGTATTGGTCTTGGGGTGTTTCTTTTTTCGCTTACTTACCCAATGGAACATGGTTCACATCGGTTCTTGACGGTGCATCCCATTTCGAATTTTTCCTTCTTCTTACTGGTAGGTGTGTAGAGTTGTACTTCTTCTTGAGACACTTTAGCCAAATGAGCGAAAGAGGCATGAGTTGGTCGAATGTCGCACCAGGGTCCATCTATAAATGTTATCAAATTAATAATCAACACTATTATTGTAATGTCCACCCATCTGCTCTTTACCTGTTTCAATCATCAGTCGATCGGAAGGAATCGCCTTTACTACATTCAGATTCTCTTGTGTTTTTAATGAGCAACCATTAATACCAATATATAATCCCAGACCCACCAATTGTTCCATTTCGTCCATTGGGCCGGTGAAGGAGTGTACAACGCCATGAGTAAATTGATCACGGTGTTGTCGAATCATGTTAAAAAAGTCCCCATCTGTATTTCGATTGTGTAAAAACATTGGTAGCCGAGTTTCATTGGCCAGTTGGAATTGGGCCTTAAAGTACTTTTGTTGGGTTTCCTTGTCGCAGAATTTAATTCTGTCGTAATCTAGTGGGGAGTATTAGGTAGGTTCGGGTCGATGTATCCGGTGTCAACAATCATATCATATTACCTAGTCCACATTCACCAATCGCAACCACCGATGAGCTTTCTTTGATAAGGGATCGTAAAGCATCCAAGTAACCTTCTGGCCCGCCATCAGGGTGAGTTTCAAATTCACCACATCGTGTAGGATGACATCCCACAGTAGAATAGAGGTATCCAGCTTGTATCATAAAATAATAGAGTCATTAGTATCACTATTCAGTTTGTTGTTTATCGCCAACTTACTGTGCACAGACTGCTTTGTCATTTCGATGGCTTCTTTTGAATCTGCCAGGTTGGTTCCAGTAATGATAAGTTTTTCTACACCTGCTTTTTTGGCCCGTTCCAATACATGGTCAAAGTCATCTTGATGTATATAGAGAAGAAGATTGTAAATCAGTTTATGATAAAGAATAGGTTTTGTCATCAAGTTGGTATTTCCTGTTTACCTTCGTGAGCCTTTTTGCCACGGTATTCACCACGAAACATGGGATCCGTCAGATTGATGCCAATATCTATTTGATACACAAAGTGTGAGCTGTGGTGTTGATTCCAAGTGGAGGTATGCATCCAAATGATGAATTGTTTTTATTACCTATAAAACGCATTCTTCTTAAAAGTGTGGAGCGGAGAGGAAGAAGCATACAAAGATTCAAAAAAAAAAAAAAAAAAAAAGAATCGCTCCTCCTTTTACGAACAAGTAAGGCGGGATTTAAATAACTTTTTTATGTGTGTATGGCTATCATATAGATACCACTACACCATAAAAGTTCTTTACCCCTGAACCACATTGAAATACCGATTATGTTTTGGATTATCGTCATCAATGCGCGTTTGCCACTTTTATAAAGATGTGGAGAATTGTCCAGTAAAGGTGTAATATTGCCGCGCAATACGATGAATCTCAACAGATGAGAAATCTGGGCAAACTGCTGATCCATTCAAATTCAAATCCCGATTCCTTTTTCTTGTAAATCTCGTCGTCCCAGCATTTTGCAATTCACCTTTCTTTCCTTTTAATTTCTCTGTCTTTTTTGAGTATTCATTAAACCTTACCCAATTACACACAACTTTGACCAGCTATTCAAACACAATAACGATAAAACGACATTTGAACTAATATGGATCACACCAAAGTGGATCAGCAACAACAACAACAACAACAAATAGCGGCAGTTTTGGTCGTGGGTTTCCATCACGCTTACGGACCCATTGTCGAGTTTTGCCATCCACCATTACCACAACAACAGCATACGAATCAAACCTGCTTGGAAAAATTGGACTTACCGGAAGACTGGAACTTTTTACCTTTTCTGGCTCTACCAGGTAAGATAAAAACATGATTGCTGTAACTCTTACTTTTTTCTTCTTAACGCTTTATCTTTTTGTAATAGACGGTGCTCATCAAAAGGACGAAGACTTTGCCTACTTCCATTTACCACCTGTGCCTGGCTGGTCTGTAGCTGAAACTACTCTATTCGGTATATCATGTAATCGACAAATCCCTACCAAGGTAACAAGAAAAAACATCTCCATTACTTGCTTCTCTTATTCCTGACTTTGTACTCTCTCTCTTTTCGGTAGGACTTATTAGTGACAACTCCAGATATAACACGATCCATTGTACAAAAGGCTGTAGTAGTACTAGCACGTCAGGTAAGTTGTAGGTGACGCGGAGGGTGATAATGAATGATAACTGATAAATCCATTCTGTATAGCCTATATTTGGACCCTTACGACAGAAACTGGCGATGATCACTGCAGCATGGTTTAATCAAAAGGACTTTACACAGCTTGGGATACTCTATGTATGTAATGGTTTTGGCGGTTAACGTAACAATAGAACTCATATATATTTATATTTAGAACCTTTATAATAACTTGACCAACACATTCTGTGGGCCTATTGATGATTCTACTCTTTATATGGGCACCTCACTTCGGGAACTCTTACACAAATTTAAGACCAAGACATTGATTTTATTAAAGTTGCTGTTATTGGAAAAACGGGCAAGTAAAAACATAATGGTAATCAAGTCATTATATTGTTAACTTTTTTTTTGTTTTGTTTTTGTTTTTGGAATCAATATAGATACTCTTTTATGGATATCCAGTAGAAAGATTATGCACATTTGAATACTCACTTATATCATTGGTACCAGGTAAAATAAAAAGGTTACAACGCTAGTTACTTCTCTTACTAATCATATGTATATATATAGGACTTTTACGATCATTACAAGACTCTGGGGCACCCGAACTTGATATCTCGAACAATGAATTACGACAAACTGAAGCAAAAGAATTGGAAAATGGGAACAAGGCTAGTTTACTCCGATACATGGGGTTGCCATTACGGGTGTTTGAGAAGGTAAAAATATCGCATAAATGGATGAAAAAAGAAATCTAACATTGATACCATGATAGGGTTCCTTCTTCCAACCATATTTACCCCTACAACAAATTGATATGCTGAAATCAAGTACCACCAAATCATATGTTGCTGGCACCACAAACTCGATCTTCTTCCACCACAAATCTGATATCGATATTGATGTCTTGGTGAATGTAAGTAATAAAAAAAAAAAAGGGAGGGAGGGAGGGAGGGAGGGGTTTGGTACTCACTAATTATTATCTTAAAGGTGGAAACAGGAACATTTGAATTCTATGATCAAAAAATACAATCTGTTGTTAATCTTACCCTTGCTGATCGTAGATGGATGGAAAATATCGTCAAGGTGGTTTATGATACCTGGGATACGAACGACCCATCAAGACCAATGCAAAATACCTACCTTGGATCAGACGACTATCTCAGGGCTCGGTTTGAAGAATATGTCCTCTCCTTACTATCAAGTACAAAACATGTTCAAGATACCAATGTATTGTCTTTAATTCAAGGTGCCTCTTCTTCTGGATCAAATACAACAATAACTGATGACCAGGTTACTTCAGAAGATGTTATGCTCGATGATGACAAAGGTAACACATACACAAAAAAAAAAAAAAAAAAAAAAAAAACATATTCAGGGGTAAAACAAACAAGCTAAACCAACTTGACTTTTTGTTTTATAGAGCGGAATTATGTGATAGATTATGGTATCAAATGGTGGTTAGCATGGCGGGAAACCACCAACTTTAAACTTTGGAATCAATATACGGATCATGAAATATATGAAATTGTGGAACCAGGGTAAGGAAAAGAACAATCATATTGACTCGTTTGTATTCTCATATTTGGTTGTATTATATAGACATCCTGGCATGGGTCATATATCAATACTGGACATCCAAAATACACTATCCAAGTAAGTTTATGGGATGATGATAAGGAGGGGAAAGGAGATATAATTAACTGATACTTTTTTATGTAAAAATAGTCGATTCCGTGATCTACAACTTCGTAACAATCTCGGTCCTCTGGGTAAGACACTCTCGAAAGCAATGTCTGGTGGAGCAAAAGCTGTGTCTAATGGTGGTGTCAGACTTTTACGTGGCGTGGATGCACTTTGGAATGAATTCGAAAAAGGTCCCTCCTCCAATGGTCATGAACATGACCTCTCCAATCAAAGCATTGGGTCAGGTGCGATAAAGGGGATGGGGTGTAATGAAAAAATGCCTAATTTGAGCTTATTCTTTTTATAGGTGGTGCCATCCCTGATCGGTCACCAAACTTTGGCTCATCATCAACCTCACCACATCATGACTCGATGGAAACAACCTCGCAACAAGCTAGCCGACTCTTCTCCAACTTTTCGACATTTTTATCAAGGAAACAAAAGGAATTTACTTTGGCGATAGAAGTAAGTTGACCCTGCAAGTGGACGATGATCAGATTTACACTGATATGCTAACAGGGGCTTCTTTTTTTTACCCTTCCCTATATAGGAATCCATTCAACAACCACACCAATCAGACTCAGCACCACCATCACGGACATTAACAGCGATTGCGGGACAACAACAACAACAACAACAACAACAACACACCCTACGTCAAGGATCGGTCTCACCTCCATCTGTTATGGTAAGCGATGATGACAGCAGCTCGACATTTGTAGATGTAGGTGCAATGTACAACAAATCAAGCAGGGCAAAGGATCTGGACAATGCATGATTCTGATTATACAATAATAGATATCTTTATAATAAAATAAACCGCAATACATTTGCTTTTTTTTAACCATCACCATGCATGACAATGAACTTGTTATGGGGGTCTGTCTTTTGAAGTGTGTATGAAATCTTTGTGTTATCTCTTTTGTGTTTGATATAGATGATGGCTCTCATGTGTGATACTGTGTGCTTTCAACTTGGAATACCCGGTTGTATGGTTGTTAAGACCGCCACTTTTTAAGGGGAATACATTACAGTGGGCGTTTTCCAAAAAAAAA
This sequence comes from Chlamydoabsidia padenii, assembly GCA_025330725.1. Lineage (NCBI taxonomy): Eukaryota > Fungi > Mucoromycota > Mucoromycetes > Mucorales > Cunninghamellaceae > Chlamydoabsidia > Chlamydoabsidia padenii. Next base: position 71,445 of record JAIWND010000050.1, on the reverse strand, counting down.
TAGGGGGAAGTACAACCTGTTTTCTCGGTGGTCAGATGAAAATGTCGTCATCTGAAAGGGATAACTCCTTGTCAAAAGATGGGGATGAGTTTGACAAGTGAAAACAATGACAATGGAACTACGCACTTCTCCTTTTTTTTTGAGGCTGATAGAACAATCAAGTTGAGTATAAATAGTTTTCTTTTCGATCCTTTCTCTTTTTTTTTTTTTCCCCATTATCCATACTCTCTCTCTATTATGTTGACTGCTGCTTCCGTTATTCCATCTGTTCCCAAGCAAACCTTGGTAAATGTCGGAATTGAAACCCCGATGCCAAAAAACAAGGAAGATGTAAGCATCCCCTCTTACCTATCAACCCACGTTCCTGACTCTTTTTTTTTTTTTTTTCTCTTTCCTTTGATAGATTCTATTGGAACCTTTTCAATATCTACTTGCTTATCCAGGTAAAGATGTAAGATCTAAAATGATCGAGGCGTTCGACGCTTGGCTTCATGTCCCCACCGAAAAACTCAAAGTGATTACCAAGGTGATCGAAATGTTACACAGCGCTAGTTTATTGTAAGTGAAGGAGAGACGGTTTGTGTGTAACATTCTCATCCCCTCCCTCTCTCCTTTCTTTTTTTCCTTACAGGATTGATGATGTGGAAGATGATTCAGCGCTAAGACGAGGAGTTCCTGCTGCCCATCACCTTTACGGTGTCCCTCAAACCATCAACTGTGCCAATTATGTGTATTTTCTTGCATTGTCAGAACTGGTCAAGTTGAATAATCCGGCCATGGTTAAGATTTATACTGGTATGAAGCAAACCCCATTTAAACCCCGATTTCAAAAAAGGGGAATGCCGTAACCCCAATCTAACATATACCTATGTTTTTCAATTCATTTAGATGAACTCTTAAACCTTCATCGTGGTCAAGGAATGGAATTGTTTTGGAGAGATACATTAACTTGTCCAACTGAAGCAGAGTTCCTTGAGATGGTAGATAACAGTAAGTGAGCCATTCATGCATATTTTCAAATTCCGAAAACTCCGCTGACTTTTTTTTTTTCTGATGATAGAAACGGGAGGGTTATTACGGTTGGCGGTCAAGCTAATGCAAGAAGCCAGTGAAGAAAACATGTAAGTCTATACCTTGATGGAAAAAAAAAAGAGATGCTTATTAAAACGGAACACTTGTCTGTGTATAGTGATTGCACCGGCCTGGTTCAAAAGATTGGTATTCATTTCCAAGTACGTGATGATTACATGAATCTTCAATCCACCACCTATACAGATAACAAGGGCTTTTGTGAAGATTTGACCGAAGGCAAGTTCTCGTTCCCTGTGATCCATGGCATTCGTACCGACCCCAACAATCGTCAATTACTGAATATTCTTCGCCAACGAAGTGAATCAGTTGAACTGAAACAATTTGCCCTTCAACTTTTGGAAAAAACAAATACTTTTGATTACTGTCGCCGATTCTTAATGGATATGGAAAAACAGGCTCGGGATGAAATTGCCGCGCTGGGTGGGAACCCTAAACTCGAAAAAATCATGTCTATGCTCAGTATTCCCCTTTAACACATGTAGTTATCCTATCCTATCATTCACATCAACAATAAAGTAAAAAAAGATCACATATGATTCTTTTTTGTATATGACAATGTCTTCTTTTACAGCTCATTTTTAACCTATTTCCTTTTTTGTGTCCTTTTTTTTTTTTTTTTTTTTTTTTTTTAGCTCGATCGTTTTAACCCCGCCGACCCCTTCGACCCCCCTCTCCTTCTTTTTATTATATGGGGAAGATGGTCCCATTCTCTTTTTTTCTTCTTCTCTTTCCTTACATTTATCTTTATATCAATCAAAATAGATAAGATCTTGTCTAATGATCCGTGCATCCACTCTTGATCAAATCCATCCTACCTTGCCAGTCGATTCAGTTACTACTCCTTCAGCCCTGTGCTCCTTTTGTAATGGTGATCATGCTGCCTGGAACTGTCCTAAACGTCATCGACCACGATAAAGTATTCCCCTCCACTTTTGGCGAATCATCTCAATCCCCACATTATATACATAATACATATACCAATTTTTTCCCTCCCCCAACATTTTAAAATAAAACATCCATTTATTATACGTATCCATCGTTTATTATTATGACACCAGAATGGTAGCAAACAAAACTACTAATGATATTGTGTCCCCTATTATTGTTTCCTATACTAACTATACTATATGACTACACTATTCTACATTTACCTACATATAAACAATGAAAATAAAGTAATCTATACATACTATAATGCCACACGATCCAAACAGACAGTTTCTTGTGCCAGCACCAGAGACATGGATGTTGATAACCGAGATGAGAACTTCATCCGGACTTGTGACACCAGGCGATCCTGTTGTGTTGCCTCTGACAAGAGATGGGATGGACAAGTAAAACTGAGTAGAGGGTAGTGTTGTTGTTGTTTTTGTTGTTGTCCCGGTTCAACCATTAATATTTGTAACTTGATCCATTCCAGGTTCAAGTTGCCTAAACAGTTGGTTCGTGGTTCCCATTCATCCAAGACTTCATCCACCTGGTGACACACGTACACCACTGGGTATTCCAATAGCCAACCTGTCAAAGCCACCATAAAGCACGGTAAGGTCGATACTACCATCCTGGTGTCATCTTCACTCTTGATTTCCCGAGTCAAATAAGGTCCTAGTTGTTGGGTGATAAACCTATCAAAGTCTACAGGTGCTTGGGTTAACTAGAGAAAGAGAGAAGACCCATATGTTTTGTTAGTTTTTATTTTCTTGTCCTCCCCTTTCGTCATACCTAGTACAAATCATGCTTTTTTTTTTGTTGTTGTTGTTGTTACCTTGACTGGCGTTTTACCTTGAACGTCAACATAGAGACCACCATCCACTGAATACGCTTGGTAGTGCTCCAGTAGTCTTTGACGATGACCAATAAACGTATATCTATCAGAGAATTGTAGCAGAATCATTTCGGTGCATCCCACATGCTGTTCAATTAAACATGATCAGTTAATATAAAGTAAGATCTTTGGGTGATATTGTTGTTATATTACCTGTCTTAGTTTCTTGACAAGTTGTTTTGCTTGAGTGGGTGGAATGTAATAGTCGATCAACTGAGTTGCACTAAAAGGAGAGAAAGGATGTCCATTAACCAAACTGTAACACTATCAAATACATATAATGTGTGGATGTTTACCGAATTCCAAGAGCAACAAAGTACAAAGCTGAAAAAGAAAAAGAAAGATTAGTAAAAAGACGTGAGTGGTATTAGTTGACAGTGCTTACATTGAGCTAGACTAGATAAAGCCGCAGGTGTTAGTTTAGTATGTTTAAAACATGATTTGACAGTCGAGAAAATATGTTGATGCATCACAAAAAGAAAGAAAGAGAGGAGAAAGAGACAAAATTTCAAGCGATCCGTCTTTTTGACTCTAGCGGATTTTGAAAATGAAGTAATCACTTCCAAAGCAAAAATAGGCATTCTTGACTGTACCCTACCATACGGTACATATACTTTCAAGGTACCAAAATAATGCTAGAGAGCGAATGATTAAAATTAAAAATGAATATCATGATTACATCAAATTATTAATACAAGGTATGTATTATGTCTTGTATCTATTCCCCAGCTTTTCTTGTGCACAGGCTGAATTTAAAAAATATTCATATGAAAAAAAAAAAAAAAAAAAAAAAACTGGTCTGTTCCCCCTTTTTCCCCACATTACACTTTTCTTCTCTCTCTCTCTCTTCCACATTTTCAACACTACATTCCTTTATCAATACATTACTATACCCATCCACTCCTTACAACACACAACAAAGATCTTCTCTCGTAATGATCCCGGCAAACATCGAGACGAAGATTAAACCAGCACAACCAGATATATCGCCACCACCTTCACCACCACCCATCCATTCTCTGTATACAGACGGGTCCATTTATAGACGAACCTATACTTTACCAACCTCTTTACCCACACGAAACAACAAGGCCAACGTTAAACAGTCGCAATGGTATAGGAAGCGACCACCATTACTTGTGCCGAAACCAAGCGATTTACCAGCACCATCCACCACTGATAAGGACACTCTGACACGGCGACAGAAAATATATGGCTACATGCAATCGACAGCCATTTACCTTATGAAGCAGCTTCTCAGGAAAAACAACTTGGCATTGGTGATCAATCTCCTTCATCAGGCATGGCGCGCCCGCTTCTTTGTTGCACGCGCCATCAGGACAACTCACCACACTCTCACGACTTTTCCAGCAAACGACGTATACCGCGACATGGTCAGGCGGATGATGGCGGAACAATGGCTGGTACAACTCTCTTATCAGCAGGTCAAACAACAAGCGAGCTCACTTGATCTACGACAAATCATGGTGTTGGCTCATACGTATAGGATACTACTCTGGGCTCACATCATGACTATTTCTCAGCATGGGTTGAAAACGGTGGTGCGTGCTATTAGACATTTTAGTGCTTGGGATTCGGTGATGATGGCAATTACGTCGGTGGCATTGACTCGATCGTTGCAGAACCCAAGTCATTGGATGTGATCGCCTTACTCTTCCTTTTATATTATGATGGGCACGGCGGGATATGAATTGCAACATTGTCGTTCCTGACCTTTATCTCTCTGGCTGGCTTTCTGATTGGTGATATGTCCTTCCATATCTTGGTATATTATTTAACTATCTTATCTTATTATTAGCACCTGGTCATACACTTTAGATTACTTTTATTTTTAACTCCCGATATAATAAAATAACTTGATTTGGATTACAATGGTAGATCTTGTGTGTAAATAATGTTGTCTATAGGATAGTGTATATAGATTGTATATGGGTTGTACGTGTATAATGACGTTTAAAACCAGGTGATCTTCTCCTTCTGTCTTTGCTATATTTGTACCACATGATTCGAATGCCTGGGTTATCCCTCGCCCTTTTAAAGTGACAAATGGATATAATCATTGGTTGTTCTGGCGACCATCTCCGCCTCTCCTTTTCGCGGCACAAACTGTATCGACCCAATGGGCTTTTTTTTTTTTTCGTTTATTTTTCTCCTCATTTAATCCAAAGCTGTCAAATAAAAAGGAGCAATGAGGTAATCAGGGGCAACATTTTATCACATTTTAAACCAATGATCATCTTAATCTAAGATATAGTCTCATGATTATCATCGTCATACTTTTTATAGACTACATAAAACTTGATCCATCAAGGGACGGGAATGCTTGACTAAAGGCGGGATTTTGAATTATGCAAGCTTACCCTTTTGAGAAGTCAATGATTTTGAAACTCTGTAGAGGATCTGGTTTTAGTGCCCCGGTTTCCAGATAAACTAAAAAAGGCAAGGTCGGATTGAGATCAAACAATAGTATATAAAGAGCCTTCTCTCGGGTTTTTTTCTTCTTCATCCCACAAACAACTCTTTTAACAACAAACACAATGTCTTCTTTTAAATCTGGATTCCTCAAATACTGCAAAAGCTCTGTATCTCCTCAAGAGAATTATCATGGTGCCAACAACAGAATGACCCATCATGCCGCCCAAAACAAACTTTTGAACGATCCTGTACGAATCTCTGACCGCCCTGATGTCGTTGGCCAATTCTATGATCCGATGAGCATTGGTAACGGTCAATCTACCTTGGTGGGTACTGATGTAACTGATACTGGTGCCTGAATGGAATAGATCCCCTTTTATACACATATAAATAATCATACCCCCTTTGTATCAACCTTTTGTATATAATCTACCCCTCTATGTATTAGTTAATTACTTTTTTTTTTTTACATAATCTATTACTATCATGGTTATCTATGATTGATAAAAAAATAAAAAAATAAAAACTCTCTTTTTTACTATATCTGATTGATCAATGCAACATTTTGACAGATACTCCGATTTTAAAACCCGACACATCTGAGAAGATATTTCCTGTAGACTTTACCTGGGAAATGAAAGTGTTTTTTTAATCCTTTTGTAGTCTACCATGATTAGAAAAGATAAAAAGATAAGATTGACAGAAAATAAGAGGTACACTGAACCCATTATTCTCATTCATGCAAAGGAAATCCGAGTTTTTTTTTTCTTTCGGAGACACAATGTGGGTTTTGATGGGATACAATCGATCATTCATATAGTTTGAATCTGACCGAAAACCACATGATACGATGTACTGAAAAAGACAACTTCTTTATTTAATTAAAGTTCCTTACCGTTGATTTGTTTGTTCAAGTTGCAAACTCCGGTTTCCCACATGGCAAACCACTCGGCGGGATTTAAATCTGATCCTCTTATTCCTACTGAGACCTGGAAAAAAAAAAAAGAAACATTAACGTTTTCGGTAAGGATTCTTGGTATGATGCCTAATCTTTTTACACCATCTATTATCATACAGAAAAACAGTGTTTATGAATCATACTCTCTTTCACCTTGTTGAATGAACCAATGATTCTCTTTTTTACCAATGAACCAATGATGTTGAAAAGTGATCCTAGGTGATCAGTTTCCTTATTACACTTACAACATGGCCTGATGTCTTTCCAGTCACTTATCGATTAGCATGATTATATTCCTCCTCCTATTTCATATCAATAAACTTCATTGGGCACAGTACCATAGACTGACAAGAAGATTCCTTTCACTATTTGAGTCACTTTTACTTTTTCCACACACCACATCACATCACATCATATCACATCATATCAAACCAATATTATCCGGATCATTATGTGTGTAAAAGGTATTTTTATTGATTTCAACAAAAGAGATGATTCCTTTATAATATAGACACCAGTAAACACTATAACTAAATAATTACTACATTACCATTGCGTGTCGTCCAGCGTATCCCGTTCTAGTTGGTACTTTGTCGACCTAACAAATAAAAGCAATGAGTAAGAACACCTTGAGATGGTGGGTCAGCCAGAAAGATCATATGATTTCATAAGACAAGTGCCTGGTACTTTGATCTATAAAAAAAAAAAAGAGGGGTCAGTAAATGTCACACACATTGTAGCCCACCCACCTGGGTTTCTTTTCCCTTTTATGGCTAGTCATCTGTTCTTTTTCTGGGATCCCTTTTTACCTTTCCACTACGAATAAGAAGGATACAACGGGTTGAGGTGCACAAGACTTGATAAGATTTGTGGTCCAGAGGCAGCCAGATCTAGATGCAACCCACATTCATCAAGAATTTACCACAGACCGGAACCCCAGCCGTGAGTTGATGATTGCTGTAGAAGACCAAACAGTATGTATGGCTTACCTTGTGTTAATACATAGCATTTAGGTCCAGTAATGAAAAAAAAAAAAAAAAGCGTTAATGGAGTGAATGACAGGATGTGGGATGCTATGCTTACCCAAGTTCAGCCAAGACATGGTGATAGTAAACTCATCCTTTGAGTGCGCAACAGGCAATATCTATGTACAATCCATTTCCAATAACAATATAGTTAATATATAGATATTACCAAGATCAAGTTTGTTTAATTACATTTTGTTCATTGCATTGTCCTACCGCGAGTCAATTACCTGGAAGAGAGATATATCGTCAGAATGGTATTGGATACAGCGTTGTTAGTATTCGTTTATATACCCAAACTACAACGTATAGTGAGAGAAGAGTTAGGATTAGTTGTTCATGGTGTGCAAAATTGAACCTAGTTGAAGAGAGAGAGAGAAAGAGAGAGAGTCAGTTAGAATTATGGTAAAAAGTCCTTTTGCAAGTAAGACACAAATCATATCAACTTACCCCGAGTTATGCTTTGTATATTTTGGGTTTACTTGATTCAGTACTTGATCAGCATCAAATTTTTGAATTAAAGTGAGGAGAAAAAAAAAAAAGAAAGAGAAAGAAAACCAGCAATCTGGTTCAAAAAAAAAAAAAAAGGCGATTACGATCGGGATTTGAAAACGCACCCCTTAATTTTTTATGTTTTCATGCTTGTATGCTTGTGGCGTGAATCCACACACTGCTGCATATAACACTCATCGTATACATTGACAAACAAACAGTGGGTAATGGCATGAAGGGGTGTTGACTAACAATCTCTGATTCGAATGTCGGAGTTTGTGATTTTGACAGCTGCATTGCCAAAAAGTGAAAAAGAACGTGTTGTTGATGTACCCACATAATATCCCCCAGCTCCTTGAAACGGAGAAAAACGGGGGGGGGGACAAAAGAAGGGGTGGAATCGTCATTTACAATTACACATACCTTTTACTATTTCAAGAGACCATCTTATCATAGGAAAGACAAGAGGATAATGTGATGTATGTAAGAAGATGATGTTTAAATAGTTAGGTGGAATTTATATATATATATATATATATATATCTTTTCAGTCAAAGAAGTATCTGTGTATGACAGCCTCGTTGGTAAAAGGTTAAATCGCGATTGACCAATAGGGATGAAGGAGAAGCCAGAACTGACACATGGGCGGGATTTGAAATATGACGATGTTTATTTCATCTTGTGCAAAGAGAAAATTGACCCTCCTCTTTTCTTCATCTCTTTTCTTTTTAATCAACGTCAACAAACATGGGTGAATCTAGAACTGAACTACTATCTTGGGTGAATGATCTTTTACAGATCAACTATACAAAGGTCGAACAAGCTGGTACTGGTAAGTTCATGAACACAAAAGATACCCCTCATATTTGTATATATCTAACCCTCTCTCTCATCTTCACACTTGGCGGGTGAAATATAGGATCTGCTTATTGTCAAATTATGGATACAATCTATGGTAAATAATAATAATAATAATAATAAACAGAAAAGATAAAGTGGGGGACTAATCTTGGATTGCTGGTAATAGGTGATGTCGCGATGAATAAGGTCAAGTTTGATACCCGACAAGAATATGAATACGTTGGCAACTTCAAAGTGCTCCAAAACACCTTTGATAAACACAAGTAAGTTGAAGAAATAATGAAATCCGACTCTTGACCACTAACTATTTTTTTTTGTTTTTTGTTTTTGTTTTTGTGATCTGCCTATGTATTCTTTATCACATGAAGGGTTGACAAGGTAAGGTATCCATATAAAAAAAAAAGGGAGGTTGGCTTGCCAAAACATGGCAGGGGAACAAGGAGAGGGGAGGAGGGGGAATGGAGGAGGAGGAAGGAAGAATATCAACAAAACCAACTAACGCATATCATTCTTTTTCTATAGATTATTCCCGTAGATAAATTGATGAAATGCAAGTTCCAAGATAATCTTGAATTCATGCAATGGATGAAGCGATTCTGGGATCAAAACTACCCTGGTGGATCATACAATGCATTGGCTCGTCGTAAAGGAGGTCCTAATGTGGGTGGAAATGGTGCTAGAATGGCTACTGGTGGACGAGGAACAGCCACATCAAGAACAAGTGCGACTAGTCGTACTGGTGGTGTTACTTCATCTGCTACTGCTGGTCGTAGTGCTAGTCGCGCTGGTGCCTCTGGACGAACATCTGCTGGTGTCGATAATCGATCAGCCTCGGTGATCATGGACCTTAACAAACAAATTGCGGAACTCAAATTGACGGTGGATGGACTGGAAAAGGAACGTGATTTTTACTTTGGCAAGTTACGTGATATTGAAATCCTCGTACAAGATCAAGTGGATGCTGCTAATGCCGACCAAGTGGATGATCATGAAATCGCATGTCTCAAGGAAATCCAAACTATCTTGTATAGTACTGAGGTAAGTCTTCTCTCTCTCTCTTTCTCTCTCTTCTAATCATCATTACCTTTTTGTTTACTAGGATGGATTTGAAGTGCCCCCTGAAAACGAACTGGAAGAACAAGAAATATACGACGAAGATGAAACCTTTTAAAACGCTAGGCATCAAGAAGTGATACCACCCTGTTATCTAGTTTATTATACTTCTTTTTGGATTCCCATTAGTTTATCTTACCACCCATATCTATATTTGTTGTTTTTTTTGTGTCTTGTATATGTACTGTATGTGTATGTAATACAATGGACTTTTTTTTAGATAGTTTGGATTTATTAAAAACGAACATTACAATAAAAACCAATCTTTTACCATTTGAATTGACATTATATGTATTTTGATCATATTGTATTTATTCATTAGGTGTATTAGAGTAATGGCATTCCAGTTACTTGTGCCTGAAAAAGTTATATAGTGATGAAGAACGGGCCCTCGCCCGTCTACACAGGAATTCGGGATTTCAACATTCAACATTGTTACAACCCCGAAAGTTTATTTTGCACTTCCTCACTTTCAAATAGCGGTGTTTAAAAGCTAAATAAAAGAGAGAGGGACAAACGATTTATTTTTTAGAGGCGTCGTGCCACTTTAATCTTCTTTCTTCTTCCTTTCTTTCTCTTTTTCCTCTTATTTACTCACCCTTAACATGGCATTATAACTGTACTGTATCATTGACGATGGATTGATAAACTACTGATTACAAGCCAACTTTCGCCAACTATCACCATTTACAACGAATATACAACTTTAGCACAAATATGAAACTTACGATGGTTGGGAACGGGTAGGCGAAGATGAACAAAAGCGGTGGCGAAACAACTGACTCTGTGGTAATGGGGTATATTTGACTAACGGCGATGAATCTCTAACGGAGGGAAAGAGGATGGTGATGTGAAACTGTCTGCACCCTTCATCAAGACTTTGACACTAATACTTTTGCTTCTCTCTTCGTCTTTCTTCATGTTTAGGTAGAATTGATACATACTAACTCCTTGTGTATGGACTATGTACTGGCGATGGATAAACTAGGGGAAAAGTAAAAGCAATCAAACAACAGGAAAAAAATAAAAGAGGAGATGCTGTAAAGTGGGTCCTTCTCTTTTGAGTCGACAACTTCATCAAGGCTCTGATACTAATGCCTCTCTTCTCTCTCTTTTTCTTTCTGTCTAGGTGAATAGGTGACCCAAATACCAGCAAACGTAAGCAACAACTTGGGCGACTGATCATCTATTTACCTGAAGCGACGCCTATGGCCGGGCGCACGGTCAAATTGGGTACAAATCATCAACTGTCTCATCATGAAAACTCTCATCCACTTTGCATGAACGTCTTAACAAAACTCCGCCTCGATAGATCTGGGAAAAGTAAAATGATCAGCTAAATATGTCTTTATTCAGTAGGATTAGATGATCAGACGATAGGAAAGAAACGAGCGGCTCACTCTTTAACATTGGATTGGATTGGACGATGAAAAAAGTGGTGACGGTCTCTGACATTCTTTATCTCTCATCCCTTCTTCACTCACATAATTTAGGCTCTCTTTTTATCACCCCCCCTCCTTCTCACTATAGTATAGACATAGCTGTAGATATAGTATAGAAATGACTCTGGATGTAATAAAAAAATTATATCAAGCACTTTGTATACATAGGTCTTTGTAATAAGTGAAAAAGTATTAGTTAGTTAATTATCTGATGGCCTCATACATATGATAGGAATGAATGGTACTGAACGACATGACATTGGGATCACATATATCATTATCATGAAGCGGGTTTGACAAACACAGCCTCTGATCGAGAAACTAGTCATTTACTACAATACTTTCTCCATTTCTTTTCTTCTCCTATCACTCTTTTAGCACAATAAGCAACAAAAAAGACAGAGCTAGACTTTCGTTAAGCTCTTTTGATATTGTCAATGCAAAAGGAATGACAGGTACATATGACCTTAAACTTGGTTCGATTGAAGTAAGTGCCTGAAAGCTTGACTTTTTACTGAGAATACATCATAAAAGTACACACTCGGTTTACTGGCATCGGTTTGATAACGAGGTGAGACCTGATACTATCCTTTTTTAGACACGGGAGGTAAAAAGAAAAAGAAAAAGAAAAAAGACTGCAAGCCTGTACAGCTCCATACAAGGGACTTGGCGCTTGGTATTCTATGTAAAGTTTGTTGTAAATAGGCTAAGCAATGCTCATGGCCCATTTATTGATGAGCATTCATTGTCCATTGAGACGGTAAAGCTCTTACAAGGAACCATAGGGCACGCGGGGTTTGAAACCCGCTCTTTGCGAAAACGGTTCACAAGGGAAAACATGAAAAAAGTGAAACCGTCCCCCTTCAGGGATGTCTCCAAATGGTATTGGAAGAATCCACATCAAATCCATTCTGGTAGTTTTTTACTTTTGGCCCGGAACATGATTTGATCTCTATTGGGGAATTACCAGGCGCACGGGATTTTGGTAAGAGCTCTTTTTGCTCCAATTGTCCACGGATGCTAATGATTAAAATGGCGATGTGGACATTATAGCCTATTTCCAACAAAACTTACATAACGATCAATGTAGCAAGACCCTTGTGTCGGTCAGTTCAGACTTGCGATGACTTTTACCTGTTCTTTGCAAGAAAAAAAAAAAGAAGTCTGGTTCCTTTTCGTACTTTTTCAGATCCCGCCTGCCTCTACTAAGATTTGGAAAGGCTCTACTGCCTTAATGGACAAGTGATGCTAATGATTAAAGTAGCGATGTAGACATTATAGCCTATTTCCAACAAACTTTACATAATGGCCAATATACCAAGTCCACTGTATGGAGCAATACAGCCTTAAGATTGTTTTACCCTGACTCTTGTAAAAAAAAGTTGCAGAATGAAAAAATTGATACATGAGACCAAACTTATTTGAAAACCCGCTTACTCTCGCCTTGAATCTTGAGAGTGCTCTACTAGCTTAATGAACAAGTGATGCTAATGACAAAAGTGACCATGTGCATTCCTTAGCCTATTTCCAACAAAGTTTACATAATGGCCAATGTATCAAGTCCACTGTATGGAGCAGTATAGTCTCAAGATTGATTTACCCTGACTTTTGTAAAAAAAAAAAAAAAAAAAAAGTTGCAGAATGAAATTTTGGCTCGTGTGGACGGGCTCCACTCCTTGTGGACGGGATTCGAGTGCCTCCAAGGTTGGATACACAAAGTGATGATCCACACCTACTCCATTAAACGCAAAGAAGTCCCCAAGGCACAATCATCCCAGATTGAATAGATTCGGTGATAAGTGTACCCAAAATCAATACAGTTATTAATAAGAGTATGTTTCATATAGAATCAAATAGGCACTGTTGAGGATGAGTAATACAAAAGTGGTCGGAATTTACAATATCGATTGGATCGGCGGGGCTTGAAACCATCCACTATGAAACTTTTTTTTTTTTTCAAACTTTCTCTCTGAACGCTTCTCTTTCTAGTTTGTCATACTCCTTGGATTAATTATGTCAACAACAAGCTCAAATAACATTGATCTCTAAACAACATAAACTGATGCTTACGAATGTAAACGCTACAAGGGTGTCTTATACTTTACTGGTTTAATCGACAACTCTTTGGCCGAATCACAATATATTGGGCGTCTTGTCAAGCACCTACACCTTTGTTCCTCAGACATTATCCCTCTTGACGAATTTGATAATAACAGCACCCTTATCTTTGGCAAAGGAATACAGTTGGAAAAGTGATACTCTCCCGCCAACAATCTTTTTTGTTTCCTGGGTGGTGCGCTCAGTGGACGAATGTCATCCTGAAACAATAACATCTCTGGCTTTGTCATCAGTGGCTCTACTTTGGCAAATGGCGCGATATCTGTATAAGTATTTTTGTTAGTTGTATTAGTTTAGTATAGATTATATGTGCTGATTGATGAAATAAAAATAAAAATGCTATCACTGGTTTTATCTTTTAGTGATGTATACATGTTTGGTTAGTTTGGGAAAATGTGTTTACAAATGAAGGGAACTATCTGGATTTATGATACAGGGACAAAAATTATGATTACACATCCGTAAAAGTTGATACACTTTATTAGAGATTAAACTACAAATAAAAGGACGACCGTGAAAGGTAGAATGGTACCTGACCATACAAGTTATCCTACAATTAAAAGGGCTTTTTGGCAATGTGGTTTTTGAACATTGCTAAAGCAGCAGCTGGTTGATAATAGGGTACCTAGAGAAAATAAACAGAGTAATGAGATGGGGGGGTTTGATATGATTGTATGATTTACCTCATGACCGGCTTCATAAACGCGAACAAAAGTCAAACCAGAACCTGCTTGTACTTGTCCCACTTCTTTTCCATTCAAGTTCCAAGCCTTTAAAGACTTTGATTGATATTCACTGCTACCAGTAAAGTTCAATTGGCTTGACCATGCATAGTTGCCCATCTAAATCATGAACCACAATAAACATTTACCAAATCAGGACAATCAATTCATGCCATTTTTTTTTTTTTTTTTTTACTCACCCAGTTACAAATGTAGTCGGCATCACCTGTCAAAAAAAAAAAAAAAAAAAAAAAAAAAAAAAAGGATGAGATTCATGCATATTCAAACTTCGACTTAAATCGGAATTTCATTTTCTTTACCTGAGTATAACAAGACACGCACACCATTGTTCAACAAATCAGCGACACGAGGAGCAAAGTTACGGTTACCATCAGAAGTACTAGCAAATTTGTTACCCTATTCAGTAAAAGGAAGAAAAAAGAGTCAGGGAGAAAAGATATGTACACTTGGTAAATCAAACTTACAGCTGGGCCTGAACATTCAGTGTAAGAATGAGTAGCACCAATGATGTTTCTTGTCGAAGCGGTGTTCAAGAACTTTATATAAGTGCTTGGGATTTCATGAGAAGTACGCACATCATAGAAGCTGCGACCCGAGTTTTCATAAACGTATTCAATATTGTTACCACAATAGTCTCCAGCTGCATTGCAATCTTCTGTGCTATCGGTTTTATAACACTTCTTGGCTAGAGGTGAAAAAAAAAATTAATGCCTGGATCGATTCAAAATGGTTCCCTCAACTCACCCAAGCTGACACATTCGGGCAAACTATCAGTCATCCGTTGACAGTCGCTCTTTGAAAGTACGGAGCCATCTACGCATAAAAAGTCAGGGTCAGTTTTCAAGTCCCGACACAGTCAATGATCACTTACAAGAGGAATTACAGGCCATCTTTTCATAGTATTGGCTATCAAATGGAAACATAAGTTAATGTGGTGAGAGAGAGAGAAGATAAATTTGCTTCTTACTATTGAATCAAGGGATCAGTTAAACCATTGCCGACACCAATGGATTCCAAATTGACATGGACTTGCTTGGATGAGGCCGACAAGGCTTTGTTTTGTTTCAGGACATAATCAGCAAAGGCAGGAATCTATGAAATAAAGTAAGTATGACTAGCTTCTTTGGGATCATATTATGTCCTTACATAGTGACCACCATAGGATTCACTATATCATTGATCACATCAATAAAAAAAGGGGGTAGATTGAGTACGCATCATCTTGTTCACCATACATCTTCAACTTACCCGAAAAAGTGGAATGGAAGCTTTTGATACTTGGGGAATGCTTCGAGGAAGAGTTGAATAAAGTTATAAGCCAAGGGAGCAGCTTCATCAGTGGAATGGACATTGTCGGCACCATAACTAAAACCAACATTTGAAGGCTATTTCCAAAAAGAATTAAATTCATGCATTTTAAAATCCCGACCTTCTTAACATCCACCTTTACCTGATCAAAAAACAGCATGTTGGAAACTTGATTCCAACTACCTTCAGAGTTATACAAATCTTTGGAACCATCTGTGCTCACACGACAAGGGCCAAGTTCTTCCCATAGCCCACTAATATAAAAAGGCATCGGATTAGTTTGCTTTAAACAAAAACAAAAAAAGCGACGGGATTTGAAAATACATTTGGATGAAGACGGGGATGCTGAACTTACATCATGGAAGAACATCCAGGCTGAGTCATGCAGAAAAGAAAAAATAAAGTTATCAAAAAGCTGCTCACACTATACAAGTTTTTGTTCTTACGCCTCCGTTTAACCAAATTGTCAAAGGGTCAGATTCCGGGCTTTGACGACTTTCGAAGAACCAAAAGAAATAGTGTTCATTGGTCCCAACATTGAGGTAACCAGAGTACTAATTCATTTCGGGGGTTTAAAAAAGGTACGATTAGATGAACCGGTAAATTCATCCCCTCCATCTTCCCTCGGTTTACCTGAACAACAGTAGCATCACACAATTTGGGTTGTTTGAAAGTCAATGAATGATTAGCATTGATTTTACTGACAAATGTTTGAGTGTCGAGAGTTGCAGACAATGCAAAAGCACCCCCAACCAAAGGCAACAGG
Organism: Chlamydoabsidia padenii; assembly: GCA_025330725.1. NCBI lineage: Eukaryota > Fungi > Mucoromycota > Mucoromycetes > Mucorales > Cunninghamellaceae > Chlamydoabsidia > Chlamydoabsidia padenii. The sequence goes on along the minus strand of JAIWND010000050.1, from coordinate 55,266 downwards.
CTTAAAAGAGACTTGAATTTCATTCCGATGTTTGTTATAATGAAGAATCATGGAAGACAAAAAAAGTCGATCATATTTATATCCAAAAGATCAAATGTAATCGACTTATTTGTCATACAGATACTAATCCCCAAAAGATAATCTGTGACAAGATAAGGTACAGTTTCGCTGCCGCCCGTCAAAGAGAAAAAAAAAAAAAAAAGCAAACTTGGCCTTGAAACAATTCTAACAAAGCTAAGTGACAAAACATTCATCGAGTACAAGACGTCTACATTAAGAGGATATAACTTTATCAAGTAAAGTCCAATAGCTGGGTGATACAGTGATAAGCGATTTAACCATAAATAAGATGAATTTACCTTTCTTTACACAAGTTATAATAGCTGCATTCGGTATAAAGATCCCTTTCGAAACGATGTGGTAATCATTATCAACTAATCAATCACATGCACCCAGAAAAAAATATCCATTTATAAAGACAATAATATAAGTGTTAAAAAAAAAGGTTTTTATTTTTATTAGGGTAGGATAATATTAGTGATAAGCCGGGATGAGGTAATACCACCATATCATTTCATCATATAAGGTATAAACTATATGCAAGTAATCCCAAGGTGATAAGGTGATGTATGCAAGAATTGATCCATCAATAATTTGCCGTCTGGGGTTTCCATTTATTCACGTGGTCCTGCTACTTCTGTTGTTGTTGTTGTATAGAATGAGCAAAGACATTGACATTAATCATTCATTGATCCATGTTGTAGGTATGATCACTAATAAGTCTCTGTCACAAGTATAAGTGTATGTTGTCATTGCTGCTGCCACCTCCTGTTGACTAGTACCAAGTGCCGCCACTACCATCATTTGTCCGATAGTCGATTTTCAGTAGTGTTTTCGATCGCATACTGGTATTTCCATTACAAGTCGTCTGTTTCCAATGCACGTTATCCAACCATTAGGATGAAAGGGAGATGTGAATAAAGTAAAAGAAAGAAAGAGCAAAAAATGAAATCGGGACCAAAAAAAAAAAAAAAAAAAAAAAAAATAGCTTAAGTATGATTTCAAATCCCGCCTTTCGAGGTTGAAAAGAGAGCTCATTTTTGAAAACTTGATCACATCCTCTTTCCTTTTACTTCCAAAATGGTATGTACACTGAAACGCATGAAAAGATTGGAAAAAAAAAAAAAAAAAGTGGATTTACATTGATATGGACATTACGATATGGATGGATGGATAGATGGATGGATGGGATAAACTCAAAAAATAAAGAATGATAACGAAATACTTGTATACTAATCTTTAATCTCTTTTATTGATGATAATGTAGGGTCGCGTTAGAACTAAGACTGTCAAGAAGGCCTCTCGTGTCTTGATCGAAAAGTACTACCCTCGTCTTACTCTCGACTTCCAAACCAACAAGAAGATCTGTGACGAAGTGGCCATCATCACCACCAAGCGTCTCCGTAACAAGATTGCTGGTTTCACCACTCACTTGATGCGCCGTATCTCTCGTGGTCCTGTCCGCGGTATCTCCTTCAAGTTGCAAGAAGAAGAACGTGAACGTCGTGATAACTATGTGCCCGAAGAATCTGCTTTGAAGACCTCTGCTATCGATATCGATCCCGACACCAAGGCTTTGTTGGCTTCCCTCAACTTTGATGACTTGCCCGGTGTTCAAGTCACTAACCCTGTCTCTGCCAACGCTCAATCTGATGTCCGTCGTCCTCGTGCCCCTCGTGGTCCCCGCAAGACTGAAGCTTAAATAGTATATTATGTAGATATAGCTTGTTAAATCAATGTCTTGTTTATTTAATTGATACAAATAAAGTCATCTTTTTGTGTTTTATTATTATTGCTGGAATCATGGTTAATAGGGGATTGTTATTGTTGCTATCGATATTTTATTATAATGCTGGATGGAATCATAGTCAAAAGAATGGGGTTTTATTTGTGTGTTTCTAAACTATGTATACCTATTATGTCAAAAAAAAGAAGGAGGGTTAAGGGAATAAAATGATACTAAACTACATGTAAATTTAAATGGATAAAGAGGCCAGGACTTCTTGCTTCCTTTTGTCGTATTCATTAAACCGAAGGACAGCATATTCCATATAGTCAAAATCAATATCCGACACCATGGCTTGAATCATCGCCCATAGACCCCAATAAAAGTGAGATGCCAAAGAGAATCCATTGACTTCGTCATATAACTTGTTTACTTGATCCTTAGTTGGTTTTTCTATATAAAGATGTTGGTTAAGTATGGCCATGACTATGTTTAAATGTCATGTATTATCCATCTTTTTTTTACCTCCATCATTGGCAGCTTCCAAGTACCATTTGAGCCAATCGAGTTGGAATTCCTTGTTTGGGTATTTTGAGTAATCACATTCAAACCCACAGTATTCATTAAAGTGATTCCCAATATCAAATCCGCGGAAGGCGTAACATCCATATTCATAATCAATAAAGTAGGCTTCCTCTATATAATGATAGTATATGTTGTCAATTGTCATCATGTGTAACCATCACCTTTCCGTTACCTTTACTGTCGTTGAAGATGATGTTACCAAAGAGTAAATCATTATGAGAGAATACAATTGGTGATTCCAGTTTTTCAAGTTGTTCAATCAAATCATTCATCTATATATGATATAAAAGAAGTTTAGTTTCAAGTGTTGTTGTTGTTTTTTTAATACCAGATATATAACATACTTCAGTCTTGATGTGTTTCATGTCAAAACGCTTTGTAAAAGTTGCTTGTGTTTTAGGATCGTTATACTTAGCAGGGACTAGACATAAAACGACAATGTTAATAAATAAATTTATCAATACTAAATTTTACCTTGATCGAGCCATCCACGCATAGTTGTCCACAGTTTTTGATTTCTCTTTTGGTGGTGTTTTGATGGTAAAAGAGAAGGAAGATCCACCTTGTGCCATTGAGCCAAACGGGTTGCAATCCACTTTGCCATTTTAGGATTACCGAGATCATCCACCTGTGATACTCTACCTTCAATAAACCCATAGATCAAACCATTCCGGAATCGAGCGTACAATGGTGGTGCCAAGCCTTGACGAGATAGAGTGATAATGTTCTATTATAAATAAACAAACCAATAAAAAGTTAATAGATAAGCTACTGTAATATATATATATATACTTACAATGATTTCTTGTCGTCTATCGATAATACGTTCTGACCCTTTGCCATAGGCTCGTACTAGTACAGATTCTTTTGAGACCATTTCCGTCACCCGGACCACTACGCATGTCAAGAAGAGATTAGTTGATAAAAATAATATACATTATTAACCCACTCTCTCTCTCCACCTACATGATATTTTCTTACTTACATTGATTAGTGATTCCGTCCTTGCATTGGACAAACTTGACGTTTTCTTTTTTCCAAGAAGGGAAAACAGTCTTGACCACTTTCCATGCACCTTCGAAGAGATCAGTTGAAGATACTTCAATGTCAATATAAGAGGTATCATTGATAAGATCATCTATCAAACTGTCTTGGGTAAAGTCCTCTTGGGAATCAGTCAAAGTGTTTGGTGGCATTTGTTGTAAAGTATAAAGTAAAAAAAAAAAAGAGGTTTGGTAGTAAAAGAAGGAAGAAAATCCAAATCAAGGAGGAAAGTGAAAAAAATAAACTATTCTATTTTAAAATCCCGATTTTTTAATCGAATCAGATTTCATCATCACTCGAGCCATCCATCACCAGCCATGTGATCCCTTGCCCCTACTTTCACCTTGGTCAGGGACACTAAAAGTAGTTTGTTTCCACAAGCATGTATATTTATTATCAACAGAGTATTACTATTACTATTACTATTACTAGTATATATAAGGGATGATGGTATCTATCTAGTGTGTGTTTAAAAGTATTCCAATACCAACGAGCCAAACTATGTAATAAGCTTGTTAGTAATCTATTTGGTGGTATCCGACTTGTTTCACCATCACCGCACAAGTATTTTAAATCTTTTATGATCTATCAACCGGAAAGGTTTGTATACCACATAAAAGAGTGATTCCACATGTCAGGATCCCATGGTTCCATACTGTTTTTTTTTACCTTTGTAATCACGATCCACCTTCTTATCTAGTTACTTACAAATCAAAAGAGTCGATAAAAAAAAAACATTGACATGAGTTATTCCTTTTGGCCACGAGAATCATCATCCGCCTCCCCTCCCCCCCCCCGAAAAAAAAAAATAGAGAGTGAGAGATAAGGGTCGTCCTATAAGAGATACCCTATACATATGATTCCTTCCCAATTTGGAATCCATCAAAGGATATAATAATTTTCATACCTGTTATAAAGCATCCTGTGTCCTTCCGTTTGACTTGCGTTTGAAGGCAGAGTACCAGTTTGTGTTTCGAAGTGTTTCTATTAAAAAGTATTAACATTCACCATCACGGATTCTTTTACCTGTTTTATATCAATCGTATGCTGATCAAAAGTTCACCAAATCAATGTCGTTTTGGTTTAAAGGTGGATAAGGCGCTGTAGATTCAGGTTTTTAAAAAAAAAGAAGCGAAAGAGAAGAATAAAATGTGCCCAATGTCCAGTTTTTTTTTTAACGTCTCACCAACTTTTTTAAAATTCCGATCAACGAGCTTCCCTTTTTGGATCAGCCAATGCCAACCGCTTTTGATTTACATGAATCAAATATTTATATTATATCAATGATAGTTTATATCGAGCCAAGGGGTAAAAACGCACCACTTCAACCAGTCGAGCGATGTGTATGTATCAAATAACACTTTAGATAGTATGCCCGACTGTCAGAACAAACAAATGTTATAGTGTAAACATGGAGGATCCGTATACTGTATCAACCAATGAACTTGCTAATGGGATTATGTAAGACATATCTACCTGTGAAATGGGTGGGTGATTCATGCCCAAACAAAAAAAATTCGGTGTTTTAATTCATTTTCGAGTGATATGTTGACTATTCCACATGGGTCATTCCATATACGCACAGTAAGGAAGCCAATGTTGTGCGGATGGATCCCCGACTCAATTACCGTATTCGATTCTTGACCAGTTTTCTTTTGAACTATTCAGGTACCAAAAAAGAGATCGATGTACAATACAGTTCCCCTTTGTCCATGGAATTTCCCCTACATATTTCATATACCACAAAGAGTGTATTTTCTACATTCTCCACCGACAAACATTGTCAATCCAAGCATGAAAGGCATCAAAATGCATTATTATTTATTGTCCATCCAAATAAAACAGGGGGGGGGATTAATATAACTAAATGGTGATAATGGTGATGTCTATGGGATCAACTAAATGTACAATGGAAGGGGTAAGTATATACTAGGAGTGGAGAAAGTAAATTATAAAATAACACAACCAGAAGAATGAGACTGGCCAGCAGTAAGATGTCGATTGTGCCGACCACCATTTCTATGTCTCACAGCAGATGGATACTGTTGATGTTGATGATGATGTTGTCGTTGTCGTCTTGTTTCCGAATGCGATCGAGGTGCGCTATTGGTGTTATCATCATACCATTGACCATCGCGCCAAGAGTAGAAACTTTTAATGTCCAAAAAGGGCCCTGCTTTAGTTAATGCTGATCTGACCCCTGCTTCGGATATATCCCCGCAATCCAAGACTTCCATCGTCATCGTCCTTGTTGGTTGTATATTATTATTATTATCATCATTATTGTCATCATCTTTATTGTATTGATATCCTTCTGATCCTGCGATAGTATCGTCGCTGTCATTGCTGTTTCGTCTGCTGTTGTCGTATCCATCTTGATTACACAAAGCAGGTGATGATCCATCACCATCTACAATCATAACCATGCTTTCCCTAGTATTAATGCTGGTAGGAGTGGTGACCGTGATCGAGGGAGAAGGCATAAATGACGATGAGCTTGTCGACATGGAGAGAGCACCCGCATAAATGACGTCGGCAGATGAACCCAAATCCAGGGAGGCAGACTGTCGATTGTCTTCATAACGTTGTCGTTTCCGTTGTCGCTCCTGGTATTGATTCACAAGGTAGGTCGCGATGGCATCCAAACAATTGTCCGTGATCGTACATCCATCCAGTTCCAAATGATCCAAGTATCTACATACGCCGTTTAACACCAGGTGAAGAATCGCTTCGTCGTCGATGTGAGAGCAGTTGGATAAGCAAAGTCGTTTGAGATTGGGTTGATTGTTAGCCAATGCTTTGATGGTAATTCCTGTAAGTTGAATGAGATCCTCCAAATCCAAGTACACCAATGAGTGTAGACGAGCAGCCAGAAAAGTCATTCCAGTATCCGTAAATGCATGACATCCTGCCAGTTCCAAATGAGTAAGTTGATTTCCACCGTGTAAAGCTAATTGTTTTAGTGACCTGTCGTTAAGTCGTGAGCAATTTGAGATATTAAGATGAGTCCATTGTTGTTGTGAGGACTTAAGAAGATGGGCAAAGGCGGCATCGGTGAGAGTGGTGCATGATGCCAGAGATAGTTGTCGGAGTTTAGGCAAATGAGAAGCCAGGATACCCATTGTCATTTCGTCCATCAAACCAGCACCATTCAATTTTAAAATTTCGATCGAGTGACATTTCCCACCGTTATAAACCAATTGTTGAATACCTTCACCAGTAATGTTCTTGCACCAAGATAGATTAAGCTTTTCCAGATGGGGCAGAGATTGACCAATGACCTTGAGAGTCGAGTTTTTGACACATTCCAATCCAGAGAGATCCAATAAAGTGAGACTTGTGGCATTTTGTAAGAAGCAAGCAAGACTTGGTGTGGAGATCTTGCGACAATCCTTCAGGTAGAGCGATTCCACATTGACACAATGTTCTGATAAGACACGTAGCATATGGCTTGTCAGCTGACTACATCCTCTATAAATGATAAAAAAGTCAGTGAGTCTATCAATTGAGTGACTTGTACAACTGATGCTTACCTAAAGTTTGCGATCTTGAGGAATTTACCGGCTGCTAACCCGAGTTTTAATAGTTGATCAGAAGGGATTGTCTTGTAAAAGGGGGCAATATCAAGAGTTTTCCACAAGCTACCTTCATAGACCAGAGTATACCATTTATGACATACCTATCAAAGAAGAGATAGATAGATAGATAGATAGAGATTGTTGTTAGTTAAAGGGGGAGAGAGGGGTTTCATACTTGATCATTTTTTTGCGTCCAAATATTACCTCAGTCACTTTTAAAAGATCCTTGACCACCAAATAACCAAGAATTTTGATTTGAAGTTCGTCAGGCAATCGATGGAAAATACAAGGAGGGTTCAGTGTTGTAACCAGTTCAGGTCCAGTAGTAGTTACTTCGTTGTTGGTTTGAGCTAAATAGATCAAGGGAGGAGGATTAGGAAGAGACAACATGGAGAATAAGCATGAGAAGTGGTAAAGTATAAAATAAAAGAAGGGGGTAGAATGAATACAAGTAAAAAGGTTTTGATAAGGGGAAAGAGGGGAAAGACAAAGACAAAAAAAAAAAAAAAGGTACACATTATATATAAATCCAATTATGCATGACCAAGTCACTCTTTATTTGACCCAACACATACACATGATAATAATACCTACCTATTCATTATCTACCTTTAAGCCATTGTTTCATTCTCCACCAATTTGCCGACAAGTAAATATTTGGTGGCAAAATGTTGTTCCCATTCGCGTAAGGATTCCCATTCTTCAGTGTTGAGGTCTTCCAACTTGTCAATAGGTCCGTTAGGATCGCACACCATGTCACTGTCGAATGAATGTTTTGCCAATCCACGGGAAGCATCGTGTCCTGCAAAGTTAGCATAAGGTCCCTCTATCAAACAAAACAAAAAAAACAAAAAAGATCAATATGTTTATCTTTTGTCTTTCTTTTTGACAATACATACCTGGTCCATAAAAGCTTCTTCCTCTGGTGACATCATACACACTGCCATTGACACCCATCAAGATACGTCCACCAAGTTCTTTAGAGTTGCCGTCGTAAGGTAACAAGTCCAGGGGTGAGTAGTTACGGAAGAGAAGGACTTCAGGATGTTTCGCTTCAATGGTAGCTGGTTTGGTAGATTGAGCATAAGATTTAATCACATACGCCAAAACTGCTAATAAAGCCCAGTTCAAAGGGTTTTCTATATAAACATGAAAGATTAGTAGAGGATTCAACAAGTATACATTGATGAGAGGTTGGCGTTTTCAGGACATGCTATACCTTTTAATTGTGAGAAGAGTGTGTTCATTGTGGTGTTCATTGTTCTATTGTTAATTGTTTAATGAGTACAATAGGTCGATTAAGTAAGAGGGAGAGCACTTACTTGTTGTTCATGGTTGTGTGTTTTTCGAAAGAAAGGGAGGGAAGAAAGAAAAAAAAAAAAAAAAGATGGGGAAGACTTTATTTTTTCTGACCCGCCCACATGATACTTGAAAATTACTCGCTTCCCATTGGCTCGGTTAATTTCGCACCCGAATGGATCCTTTCAATGTTTTTTTTTTTTCCCTTCTCGCTCATTCTTTTAATTTTCCTTGCCTCTCTTCCATGCTTTATACTCACCACTTGTTACTACGACATGCTGTCACTTATCGGTCAAGTCTTATCTCAGCAGTGGCGTCAACATGCCTTCGCCAACATCACTTTGCCTTTTACTCAACAGCCACACCTACACAGTTAAACAGTACTGACAACCATTTATTCTTGCAACGAAGTGGTACTCGTGGTCCGGCACAAATGAGCAGTAGACGAATGTGGACAGAAGAAGAAGATAAAAAATTGGAACAACTCTACAAAGAACATGGACCTCGATATACTTTTTTTAAATCACTAATGCCTCATCGTACTGTCAACGCCATTTCTTCCCGGTGCAACACTTTATTTCGACAACAGAAAACAAAGAAAGGCCCCTGGCTAAAGGAAGAACTCGACGCGTTAGAGGACCTGACAAAGTTATCATCATCCAACATTGCATCCATTGACTGGCATGCCATTCAACGACAGTTACCTTATCCTCGGGAAGTTAATCTCATCAAACTGACCTGGTATCATTCACTCAACCCACAATGGAACAAGGGCAGATGGTCGACGGAAGAAACAAACCGATTTGTACAACTGGTGCAACAAGTGGGAACGGATGATTGGTGTCAAGTCTCTGATCTTCTCCAGACCCGATCGCCACGACAATGCTTGGAAAAATATCGTTATCAGATGGAACCACGTCTCAAGGGACGATTCACGGCTCAAGAAGATCAGGCTATTTTGGCGGCGGTAGCAAAACATGGTGCATCGGACTTTTTAACGATCAAACAGGCAATCAACAGTCAGCGAACACCACGTCAAATCTCACATCATTATCGCTATTCACTTGATCCGGCAGTGGATCGGTCACCTTGGTCAGAAGATGAAAGACGTCAAATGTATGATTTGGTACAGGAATTAGGGCGGGATATGGTCAAGATAAAAGAACGGATGAATAGTAGGCGGCATACTAAGGATATGTGGAATCAGTACGCCCTTATCAAGTTACGATATAAATCAGCCTCCAACAACAAGAATACAACACCAATATAGTATAACATAGCATAATATAGAATATAACATATAGTTTATTGAATAAAGTATCTTTTTTTTTTTTATCATGATAAATATTTATGTCTATACAAGTACAATGGGTAGGGGGGTAATCTAATTTTATTATAAAACAAAGGGGATGATAGCATTACGATTACTTGGGTAATTCTTGAATTGTTGTTGATACCATTGATGCGACTTGTAAGCCCGAGGAATCAAATTAGCCATGGTACCCAAAGCAAACCAAAAAGATGGAGGACTAGCACAAAACATAGCATACCCAATCCATTCTACACATTCCGAGAAATAGTTGGGACAGCTGATATACCGATACAAACCACCCATGGGAATCGAGTATCCAGATTTGCTTTTACGAAGATCAAACAGGATGGAATCATGATAGATATTCGAGCCAAATCCAAAGAGCCAAAGACAGATACCTATCCATTGTACCATACTAGAGAGTTCCGTTGTCGTTGTCGCGATCCAGTAAGCATTCATATATCCATTGACCATGTTGAATCCAATAGCAGAGATACAAGTTACCAGTGCCATGGGGGCCATTGAGGGTACACGGTAGCTGTAGATAAACGTGCGATTAATGTAATGAATGTACCAGAGAGCACACGCACCCATTTGGAATCTTGTATATCCGTTCGAGTCGTTTGGTGGTAAGAGATAGAGGACTAACGTAAATACAACCGGGGAGACTATTTCCATTGTAAACCAGGTAAGCTTCGACCATTTCTTACTAAATCCAAACCCCAGTACTAGATTGTTGCTGTGAGCGAATCTTCCTACATTAAAAAGCATGTATCAGTTTCCATTGACACCCGTACTATTACTTACCATAAGGAGCATTGATAAAAAGTAGTATAGGTGGAAGAATCACTATAATGGTAGAGTATATCAGTAATACGAGTTCATAGGTCGACTTTTGTTTCAACGTGTCAAAAAGAGAATCCATTATCAATAAGAAAAGAAGGGAAATGAAAAAGAATGAAAAAATGAACAAATATGACCTACCCCGCTGTCGGCGCTTCAATCCATGCAAACCCCCTTTTTTTCCACACATCAAAAAAGGTAGAGGGTCTATTATAAATCGAGCTGATTCGAAAAGCTTCTTCGAACCAAATAACCGTTTATGAATCTATCGTAAGATACTTGTTTTTAGTGATGCAATAATGGGTTTCCGTGATCAGTTTTTCTAAAGAGGTTAAAAAAAATAAAAAAAGACTGTACTACAATGTCAAAGAGTGTGTTACAAGGAAACTTGATGTGTTCGATGACATAGCGACAATCTGGACTGCAGGATTGAGGTCATACACATTTTTTATTTTTGGTTTGTTTGTTTGTATGATGTATAATATACTTTATTGGTAATGTGTATAAAAGAAAGATAATAATAAAACAAGGATACTATAGTACATATTGGTTAAGGAAGAGTAGACAAGGAGTGGGGGGGGAGAAAGAGAAGAGGTAAAGAGGATTACAAAACAAAAAAGAATCTAGTGTGGATGTATATAAAGAGATGGTATTGATAGAGAGAGAGAGAGAGAGAGAGAGAGAGAGAGAGAGGCAGTTTACTTTTGAGCAGCAATAGCAGTGATTTCACCATTCTTTGCAGAGTTCGTAAAGACATCCAACCAAGCCTTGACCTTTTCATAAACCATGAAGGTGACCGCTTGACCAGGAGCCACACGCAACACACGAGGAGTCAATCCCTTGTAGAAAGCCCTGAATCCTTCCTTGGTGTAGATTTCGGTTGTCACCACACGGAATCGTTCCCAACCTGATCCTCTGGCGCTAGACTTTTGAATACGTGTCTTGATAGTATCGATAGGAGCATTCGACAAAGGACCCATAGCACCAGAGACACCACCCAAGATCAAATGTTGATAAGAAGGAAGTTCTTCCAAGTTTTGCACCTTCTTGGCATAAGCTTTGAATTCTTGATAAGCGGTAAAGTTAGCAGCTTGGTTGGTGGCTAGATATAAAAAAGAAAAAAGGTTAGTATAAGCAAGCAAGGGGTGGGGATGATGATGGTATCCTTACCTTGTCTTAAAGCAGTCAAGGCAACACCTTTATACAAAGCACGGAATCCTTCTTCCTTGACAATGGTATAGGCAGCATGAGGAGCATTACGGTACTTGGGAATATCCATAGGGTCAGCCATAGAATGTCGTTGAGCTTGAAGACGGATCTTGATAAGATCCATTGGGGACACAACCATCACGGCTTCAGTAGTACCAGCAGCAAGACCAGCTACAATTAAATAAGATGGGATCATTAAAAATGTTAGTATCAAAATAATAAGAATTACTTATGTTTTCTGTTGTACACCGTCAACCCACCCTTTATTTTCCCCCTTATCTTTTGATACTTTTAATGATTACTTACCAAAAAAGACACCAGTAGTGCTTACTTTTCCATTTTCGTCCGCCAACCATTCTTTATAGAGTTCAAAGGAACTGAATCGAATCGCCATTTTGGGGACAATACCGGATACAACAGCACCAAGACCTTTGTAAAGAGCCCAGAAAGATTCGTTCTTGACAATCTTCACACCAACACCGAAAAAGCCAAGTCGTTTGCCCTATTTATCAAATGAATGTATTAGTTAGTTAGTTATCCCTTCTTCTTCTTTTTCAAGTAAAACTTACAGCGGCGTTACGTTGGACATTCTTTGCCAGTTGCATGCGCACTTTAATAGTATCGAGAGGATGGCAAGTACAGGCTTCCATAAACCCAGCAGCACCACCAGCTACCAAGTGAGTGAGTAAAGGAGTCTTTTGTTGTTGGTTGTTCTTGCTCATGGTGTTGTAGTTGGATGAGTCTGGTTGAATTAAGATAAATATATAAAAAAAAAGAGTGGGGTTGAAAGAAGGATTAAAAGAAGGAGAGAAAGAAAGAAAAAAAAAAGAGAGAGAGAGAAGAGCGAAATCTATTTAAATCTTTCAAGAAAACCCCGCTTGATAATTTTCATGTGGTTTAAGGATAAAGTAAGGAGGTAACTCGTATAGAAAGTCAGTCAGTGGCAGCACTATATGAACAGTGATGATGGGATTCTGTGGGGGGTGAACCAATGATCAGGGGGGAAATCTTAATGCGGGGTAAAAACCAAGGTATCGTTCGACCGGCTTCACATGAAATTGAGAATGAATACACTTTTTCAATCACCAACCTTCTTTGTTCACTGTCAGGTCACTTCCGTGCCATCCCGCTTTTCAACACTCATCATGGTTCATGGGTTGGTAAGCATTTTTCCCCTTTCTGACTAGCGGGATTTAAATTGTTTTTCTCATTCTTGATGCGTGGGAGTAGATTATCAAATACCCATCACTCCCTCTCCTTTCTTCTTTTTAATAATTTAGTAGAATACCTTCATCCAAACTCACTACCATGATCATGATACTTGTTCAAGGATACATTCGGAACAAAAGGAAAATACTATATAATAGTATAAAAGTGAAAGGATCCCTTAATTTTATCTTATCATCTTGTATACCATAAAGAGAGTTTAGCCAATCATAGGTGTCGGTATTTTAAAATATAAACTACACTTTTTGGGAACTGACACCTTTTTCAATTACACATGTGTCATCCATTTTGCTTTTTAGCGGGGTCTTGTCATCAGAGATTACTAAACCGCATGAATAGATAAACTACATTTTTGTACAGTCGAGATCATTTTAATATGGGTCAAACTCCGCAAAAGTGGGTCAGGGCGGGCGAAAACAGTTAGCTGTTAGCACCATTTTGATTTTAACTTTTACTATGACATAGGATCATGAATAATCTTTTTATATTGTTTTCCACATACCCCTTTTATGAATTACTTTTTACATACCTTTTTTAGCCAAGCAAAATGGTTCATTCATGCATGAGTTATGATGATGACATTACCGAGATGTACATTTCATACCCCGTGCCGGTTATCGGCAGAAAGTTATTTTATGCTGGGGAAAAGGGAATCTCGAGAGGTCTCATTTCATGCGCAAAAGTCCGAAAGCATATAACCCCCCTTCTCTACAGAACCTAATGATCATGGTACAAACGCATTAAATGATCTCATCACTATCTCACATGATCTCTTGTTTCAAATAGAAGATGTTCTATAATCTTGTCTTTTGGTTTTCTTTCATAAGCAGGTCATTCATGCAAAAACAAGTTAAATCGTCAGTGCGTCGGCATTTCAATATTAAATGACCGTTTTCACCTGAAACCAGCATAACTAATATTGACATCAAAGTAAAAAAGCCATCAAGATATGTATGATCAAGTACCCGTGCTATTATAATGCAAAAAGGACACAACATCAAATGGGTGAGGGCAGTCTAATCTTGTCAAGTCCTACATCCTATTTTCACAACATCAACACAAATAAGAATCCATCATAACACTGTCTATTCATTATCAAATAATATATGTTTTATTATGAATAGGTTTTAAATGAGGAGAAGGGGGGGGGAATATAAAAAGATGTAATGAGATATAACTAAATGTGTGGTGGTGGTAGCAGTGGTGAGGTTTATCAGATCCGATCTTGTTCAAAATCCGAATCGTCATCCAAAAAGCTTTGATCCAGTCGTTGATCCCTTGTCAAATCCACCGATGTATTACGTTCCTCTGGTAGATCACTAAAATCGATACGAGTTGTCCGTGCTTGTATAGAGTATTGATTCCTAAAATAATAAATAAGTATTTCCCCTTTTACGATGATAATGATGATGATGATGATGATGATGTACTTACTTTTTTGCCATCATAAAAAGTCGGAAAAACTGGAAACAGTTTCGAATAACCAACAAGAGAGTATCAAAGATTGCTTCATTTCGCTCGCTTGCAGAGCATCCAGTGGCCAAAACAATCAATGTGATAGCACATAATACAACAAGTATGGTGTCCACAATATTCCAAATGGATTGCCAATATGCCTAGTAATAATAATAATAATAACAATAAAAGATGCTTCCTATTAGTAAACCCACCCACCCCCTTTCAGTTTTCTGTTGTTATTTTTTTTTTTTTTTCGTCTTACCCTTCTTAACGCCAGCATACGCACGGTCACTTCAGCAATCATGGCAAAGTTGATAATAGCTTCAAAAATGATAAACATTAGTGAGGGACTATAATAAAGAGACGCAAAAGTAAGTCGGTATAAAACATACATACACCATGTTTTATATCTACTACCTACCAGGTTTCTTGAATGGACTATAGAGAGAGAAAGAGAGGGAGAGATGTTAACATTTGAGTGACATTTATCTTTGTTTTGACCTATTTACCATAATAATCGATACCAGACTGAGGATGCCTAAACCCAAATACAAGGCAATATAAAAGTTGGAATACATCAATCTATTCGCCATGCCTTGTACCATTTCCGAGCGAGTCAAACCATGTTGTGTTCGTAAGTATAAAGGCTGATTTCTGAAGACAAGGTAGGTTAGTTGTCCAAGTCTTTTGCATTGGTCTTTTTAGTGTTATTTTTTTGTTATTACAATTCGTTTTCTGAGCCATCTTCGTCATAGTCAAGCATGTGTTGCCGTTCTTCGTCATCATTCATTTGTTCTATTTACGAAGAAGAAGAAGAAGAAGGGTAAAAAAAAAAAGAAGGATTTTATTTCAAATACAATTTATTTAAAATGCCGACATTTAGTGGTGGAAATTATCCAAAGACCCGGAGAAATGGCCATGAGTTTCTTCACGAAGATGTGCATATTCTTTTCCACCAAAACTACAAAAAGATAAAAATAAAAATAAAAAATCAATGAATCCATATCCATTTACATTTAATGAGTATTACCTGTCAAATAAGAATTCCGTCAATAGATGATAGACATTCGCATTGGCGTTGTGGTAGCTGATTCTATGATTGCTGTCGGGATAGAATTGGACCCTGTATTTATGGATATTGGCCATTGTTAATTTGTCCACCAAAACAGCGGAGTGTTGGAAATGCACTAAATAACAAAAAACCCCCCCCCCAGGATGAGTGATCACCTTCTTGATGACTAGTCCCCTCCCCGACTTACCATTATCATCACCAGTTCCATGAATCAAAAGATAGTTGGCATGTTCAAATCCAGTCATATTATTCACAGCGCTTTGTTGGTATCCGGCAGTATTCATGGTAGGTGTAAGCATGTATCGTTCGGTATAAATCGAATCTGTAATGTCAATTATTGATACTATTAGTTATCCTGTCTGAGTTTTATCGAGTTTATCTTACCATAATAATGCCAATCAGTTACAGGTGCCACTGCCATACCAGTTGCAAACACACCATCATCCGATTCGATCACCTTGGTCGTCATATATCCTCCGTAAGACTATAGATAAAATCATTAGTATAACTACATGATCTTTATCTCATTAGCTATACTTACCCAGCCCCAAATGGCAATTCTCGATGAATCTACATAATCCAAACCAGCCCAATGTTTTGCCGCATTGACTTGATCAACCGTTTCAAGTTCACCCAATTTCCCACGTACTACAGATCGGTATTCTCGGCCTTGATAACCAGTACCACGACCATCGACAGTGACGACAATAAACCCAAGTTGACTTGCTACAAAGGTATGCCAATCCAAGGCGAATTGATAAGTCACCAGTTGAGATCCAGGACCACCATAGACATGGAATAATACCGGATACTTCTTTTCACTATCAAAGTCAGGAGGTAGTACTTCCATAGCAGGCATATCTAGTAAAAAAAAAAAAAAAAAAAAAAAAAAAAAAAAAAAAAAAAAAGAAGATTAATATCAGATACAAAAAGAAAAAAAAAAGGGGGGGGGGTTTGATTCACTTACTAATGGAGCCACTTTTCACCGTTGACATTCTAATTCGAGGAAGATCGTAATCACCCAAAAGACGAGTGAGATCGGCATTGTCGTTGAGTACTTCTTCAAATGAGCTATTAGCCACCTTTCGGACTACCGTACGTGGGATATCAGGACCAAGATAATTCAAGATGTAGTAGCCAGATTTGGGTGAGAAGTTGACATCGTAATAAGCATGTTCATCAGGATCTTCAGAGCAGGTCAGGCATACTTTAGTAGAAGCAGGATATTTGTCGGCCAGAGAGATGGTATATAAATGGCGTTCCAGGAATGATCTTTCAGTGGATATAAAATGTCTATCATATATAAAAGAGTTTTTCATTAGTACAAAAAGTTGATTCTTATTTCCACACCATAAAAAAAAAAAACTTACACTAGTTGCCTAGATTTGTCTACCACCACAGAGCCAGCAACCACTTCCCAATCACCCGAAGTCAACCATTGGCGAGAGACTTTACGATGACCACCTTTTTGACTGATAGTAAAGATAGCAAGATGAGTATATCCATTTTCATGATCGGCCACATCCAAATAACGAATAGAAGAGTTGTCATTCTTTTGAGAGGGGAGATGCACCATGGACTGTCCGATATCGATCCATCCACCATCTTCAGGTTTGTATTCCCGAATGGTTTCCACCTTGGTTTCATTTAAATGTTGAGAAGGAAGAGTGACAAGACTGGTCACTTCATGATCTTGTACACGATTTGTCTGTTTAAAGAGGAGATGTGTATGTGTCGTCGTAGCCCAGGCAACATCAGTGATAAGCCGATCGTCGTCATCGAAATCATGCACCGATGAAGACGCCTGTAAAGGATGAGCAGTGGAATTCTTCGTCACCATGATTGTTTCCGCTGATTCCAAAGCATGAATGTGTAATGAGACCAATGGATTAGGAGAGCCAGCTTTAGGATACTTGATCTTCAATTGTTCAGGATAAGATGACCGATTGGATGTTGTGTAAAGAGGGACTTGATATTCAGGTACTTCGGTTTCGTTGAATCGTAAGTAGGCCAAGTGTGTAGAATCAGGAGACCACCATAATGAGTATTCTTTTCCAAAAACCTCCTCTACAATAATGGTAAATCGAGTCGATTAGGGCAATGTAATAATTAAAAGTTTTACTTTATCTTACCTTCATAAACCCAATCAGGTACGCCATTGAAGATTGTTGTAGATCCGTCGTAAGTAACACGAGTGTGAATGTTTTTGTCCAAATTTGCTATATAAATGTCATTATCCATAACATAAGCCTAGTTTGACATGACATGTAACAAATATGGGTGAGTGGGTGATTATATATTTAGTAGCAAACATATTCATTATTACCAATTGATGACCCGACTTGCTCCATACAGCATAGGATATTCTTGGAGTGTCATTTACATCTGTTTCCTTGTTTAGTGGTTTGATTGTTTTGCTTGTCAAATGATAAAGATAAATGTTGGCTTTGTATGACCAACGGAATTGCTATTGATAAAAATAGACACCCACCAATGAAATAGATTAGTAACTACTTGTTGAATCCTTTCTTCTTCTTCTTCTTCTTCATGACTTACCTTGGTGACATTGGTAAACAGCATAAGGTATTGAGCGTCTTGAGATATTTCAAATCTTTCAACATCCAGGGCACGGTGGTTGATTTGCTAAATAAAGGGGGAAAAGGACAATTAGTGATACAGTAGAGGTGATACAAAACATATAATAAAGATAATTTACCAAATTCTTCATTTCCACATAAACATGGCTTGATCTGTCTTCGATGGATTCCAATAAGATATCGTTGGTTTGAGGGTCCCTGTATGTAAAGATACCATCCTGGGCATCTACACAAAGAAAAAAAAGTTAACAGGGATTCGACACCACGTACTTTTTTTTTTTTTTTTTTTTTTTTTTACCTTGTTCAACCCACACCAGAGTAGGTCGCTTTGGAGTAAAGGAGCTGTTGTAAAGATCCTTCAAATCGATTCGTTTAGTCAAGTCGTATCCTTCCTCCGCACCACCACCAGTTATGACTATAAAAATAACAATTAGACCAAGAGAATGACGTAAATCAACCTACACCTAGTTATCACCCACCACTTACTTTGCACCATTTGTCCCATCGCCAAAGACCAAATAACCCAAGCAAACCCCAGTAGAGTGACCAGGCTGATACAAGTACAGGTGACCAACTAATATAATGGAGGGAAGGAGGAAGAGAAAATGGATTAGTCAATAGAATCAAAAAAAAAAAAAAAGTTAAAGGATCCACCTTTTTTTTCCGTTTGCCAAAGTCGAGTGTATCACTGTGATTTTCCAAATCACTAAAAACATCTTGGTCTTCTTCAGGATAATACCGATATTGTTGTTGCTGTTGCGATTGTCTTGGCGTAGAATGTGTTATGCGTTCATGGCTTAAGAGTCCAGTTGCTTGATCGTTATCGTCTATACTTTCGTCATCGCTGTATACATGCCTGACTTTCTCCATCATGGGAGGCATGGTTTATGTTGTTGCAAAAAGAAAGGAAGTGAATGAAAGTAAAAGAAAGCCAACCAAAAAAAAAAAAAAAAAAAAATTGCAAGTTTCACGAACTCTACCAAAACCGGAGTTTAAATGACGGCATTTCAATTCGATCTACCCTCCTCTCCATGGTCAAGGCACATTGAACATCACTGGCCACTTTTCTGGTCCGAATGTTTTATCATTTTCTGTAGATGAAGTATACTCTTATATAAACCCTTGATATCAGTGAAGAATACAGCTCTTCAAAGTACCATGTCCAATAAATGACTCTGCCCATTTCATGGCAAAGTTTACATCGTCCCTGAGCCAAAATTCTTAATGAACGAAATCAAATACTCCGATGACAGAGAAGCGGGCTTTTGATATCGGGCGTTTAAAAAGTTATCAAACTGCATATGATACATACATACTGAGTCTCCTCCCCGCCCATAGTGGAAGAGACAGGTGCACAGACAGACAGATAGAGAGATAGGAACCATCCCCTACCACTACAATTACAATAAAAACAGATCATATTATATTAGACAAGTAAACCTGGTTGGTACACAGAGTAAAGCAACGTAGTGTCCTGAGATTTTATTCCAATCAATAAAGATAAAGGGACTATTACTACATCCTATAACTAATTAACTGTACACCAAAATTTACTGGACAGGTCTATAATACATTGTTGTCACATACTATATATAGATGGGAATTAATCTACCTTTCTTTCCATTCTACTTTATAATAAGATTGTTTACCTTTTTTCTATAACGAGTAGTTGTAGACAAAGCCATGACATGATCCTTGATAGAGCAAGCATACAAATGATTGAGTGTGACATGATTAGGTACAGGAAGCACCGAGTTGTCTTCATCACTAACCGCCTGAGAATTCAACAAGATCTTTTCAAGATGAGGAGGTAAACTAGGTGGTTGTGGTTGTTTTCGTTCCCATTCTAAAATTGTCTTCTTTTGTTGAGGATCCATCCCGTCCTTCTTTGTTTCCGTTGGTTGTTGCATTGCTTCAGATAATGTCAAGAGTTCTTGAGGAATTGTGGTTGTGTAGTCTTCGGTGGGTGTTGTCCTCCCATCATGATTTAAAGTGGTGTTAAATAGAGCGTCCTGTCCCAGATCATCTTCTTCATCCATCACCTGCAAGTAGTTTACTAGGTTACCGTCCGGATCCGTGGCTGTTTCCATATCGTTCGAGCATTTCCATTCATCATCCACAATAAATTTCAGTCGATGTGTACCGAGTGGAAGATCTACCACCGTGTTAAAATCATGCGTGCTATACATATAGAACATATTATATTAGTTATCTTCGCCTGTTCTGCCTTTTTTTCTTTCTTTCTAAACCACTTGCCTTTTTACCAATTTGATTTTATGTTTCCAACCATTGAATGTTCCCGTTACATACACATTATTTCCTCCTTGAGTCCAAGTAATAATGGTTGGCACCCCTATAACATCATGTATTAGTAACCTGATCCTTTTTTTTTTTTTTTTTTTTTTATCTAATATAGCTTTACCTAATTCGGTGGAAGTTTGTTTATCTTTTAATAGAGGATCAGGTTTGGCAGGATTGTTGGAGACAGGTGAAACTGGTGATGTTACATTTAATTGAAGTTGTTGTAGTTGAAGTCTCGGTGGTTGTCGTGAAGTGGAGACAGAAGGGGAAGGTTGTTGATATGAAGGTGAAGAGGCTGCTGCTGCTGTTGATGGTGATTCGTATTCTTCGGTAGGTTCTTGTTGTTGATTGACACTCATGCCCCGTGCACGATAATAAGGACCACTGATGGATTGGCGATGAGACCGTTGCTGTGGTGGTTGACTTAGTGTGTGTGGTTGATGAGTGGAGGAGGCGGACGAGGATAAGGAGCCCCCTCCATACCAAGGGCTAGATGCACCTGTACTAGAGACCCACCCTGATCGCCCTGGTACTGGTTTTGGTGAAGAAGTTGTGTCAATGGGTGCCGTCGATGGTGATACGCTACTTGTCCATCCGCTGTTGGAGGACTCATTTGGCTGAGTCATATTGGTATTGGTTGGTTCAGAAACGGATAGTTGGAATGAAGTGTGCGTTTGAGGAGTCGTTTGCTGTTTTTGCTCCTGTTCTTGCTGGTCGCTGTTACTGTAACGCCTTTGGTGTCCTGTTGTTGTTGTTGCTGTTGCTGCTGCTGCTGTAGTAGTTGTTGTTGTTGTTGTTTGCTCGGTAGATGCCGAGTTTCCCATGGCAAGACTTTTTGTATACAAAGAGTAGGTTGAGGATATGGAAGGGATGAATATACAATAAAAGTAAACAAGTCTACTTTAAAATCGTACTATCTACAAAACAAAATGTTGTGATTCTTTTACGATAAAAAAATAACTATGGAAGAATATTTTAAAAAGAAAAGAGGGGAATAAGAGGCAAAAGAAGGGAAAAAAAAATATAAGTGCGAGTTGGGAGGTCGGCTTTTAAAATCAAATCAAAACATAATAGATTTTGATCAATGCAGCTCTAGAATGATGATTGGGTAGATGAATGGATGTTATCTTTATTAAAAGGTTTAAAAAAAAAACAAATAGTCTAAAACTAGTTGCACATATACCGCCCATATAATCCTATTTGGTTATTCCATTTGTTCATCTTCCACCTTTGGGTTTCGTTATAAGCTTGATCCTGTCACCTGTGTCGAAGATACGTGTTTGAAATATAGGAAAGGACGGATTTTGAATCCAAAAGGGGAAAACACCCCATAGCCTGTAAAAGTGTCCTTTCGATACTTGTTCGACTATGAAAAACGTTATAGAGGCCCCGGTTAGTTTCGATTTGTCAATCATCAGCCATTTTTTCTTCTTCTCTTTTACTGTTTTTGTAGGCAAGTAAACCGTCATTCCAAGAGAAGTAAATGTCGTTTTTTAGTAGATGATTTAATCTTGAGGAGATGCACTTGCATTGATCCACCTGCAGTAAGCCAATAGACAATGGTGAGTTGGATTCCACCGTGTCATTCCAAGTTCCAATGTGACGAGACCTATCATTCGTCAAGTCCAGTAAATGTATAAGAACTGAGTTAGTTCCATTAACTCTTTCAAGAGCTTTTTTTTTTTTTTACCATCATCTTACCTGCCGTCATCAGATATGATATGTAAAAAGAAAGAAAGGCGGAAAAAAAGGAGCTGCCCATCTTTTTCTAGGTTTCCCCGATTCGGCGGGATTTGAACATTCGATGGGACGGGATTTGAAATATCGAGCAAGGAACCCTTTCTCCTATTCGAATGATTGCATAAATCGGTGTACCGAATACTGCTGTGGCGTAAAATAAACGGCATGCATACAACACATGAGAATGCATGGATCGAAACGAGATTCTTGATATAAATTAAACCGCACATATTATAGGATTTAGTTAAAGGGCAAGTCAGATTCAGGTTACACGGGTAGCAAAACCATGCATGTAAGATAGGTAAAAAGTCAAATTATTTATTGAAAGAAGATAATAATCACAATAGCTATACTAGATTGTATGGAGCTATACTATTAATTAAAGAAGAGGGGTAAACAATGAAGGGTTTATCTATTGTTTTTCATTAAGGTTATTAGATGGATGGATACGATGGTTCGAATGTGGGTGTGCAGTAAGTGGTCGTTGGAATGTCGAGTTTGATGATCCTATCTGTTTAGGCTTATCAACGCATAAAAAAAGTATGTTAGTTAACCCTTTATCATCCATTCCTAGTTTTACATATTACCTTTACTTCTAATACAGTCTCGTTGCTTTCAGAGACGTGGATATAGTGAGTTCCTTGACCATCAGGAACACGATGTGCGACACCATCATTGTCCAAAGTCACCTCATATACAGTAGGCTAAATGTTAAATACACTAATAAGATTAGTTCAAAGAGAGAAGAAGAAGAAGAAGAATACTTTACCTTTTCCGAAGAATAACAGCAACCCATGGTAAATGATAATATAGAAGGAAGAAGAAGATAATCAAGATAGTTGATTTTGTTAACTTTATAGATGTGGCGAGGGGTGTTATTGTAAACAAATAAACAATAGACAGTTTTTGTTTTCTGTCATCCCAATCTATACCATGTCCAGTCGTTATGTTTATATAGCTTGCATACCAGGGCAGCATAATATCGCCCACTACATGCAATATCTAATCCCGAAAAAAAGTAAATAAAGAGACAACAAGTCAAGTTAATACATCTATTTGATGATCCTTTATTATACATACATACCTGGGCTAGGTCATAGTTGCCAATGTCATTCCATCTTGAAGGCCACCAGTGATAACAGTTGAGCGGCTATTTCACCTGATCAAATCACCAAGTATTCCATACACCAAAATCAAAGAAAGATATTCAAAGCCAAGGGAAGTATAAACTTGAGAGAGAGGAGACCTGCCATCATAAGACATCGTTGTAATGAGTCTCCAAAGCTTTGTTCCTAATAAATTGTCAATCAGAAGATTCGCACCTGCCTAGATTCAAATTCAAAAGTATATAGTTAGTGCCGAATATAAACAAGAGTTGGTGTGCAATGAGAGAATTAAAAGAGAGAGAGAAAAGAAAAAGATTCCCCGCCCCGCCCCCAACAGTTTTATAAATGCTGTGATTTAACTTCCGACGTATCTTCCCAAAATGAATTTCTTATGTCGAATTTTCGGTATATGTAATACGATGCCATTCTCTCGAAAGAACATCCTATAGAGCTCAGTGACATTGTTATGTCATGTCACCATCCCATATAAATCTACCTTGATTCTGTAGAGTACTTGCATGAATGGCATTTTGGACTCCGTCGACGAAAAAAAAATCCCTCCCCGCATCACCGCCCATGTTACTTGAACATCAAACATTATCTACAAATGGTAATCTAATGCACACAAACTTGACATAATACTGATGAACATTTTAATGTACTCAATGGTACGAGATGAAAGGGGGTCTCATTCCACTTTAGATGACATTTTCGGGATTTACATTTTAGATAACTGCTCGTTCCGACTAAATGACCCCAACTGTTTCAAATATGCATTTGCCTGTAGATGATTGTGTCCTTCATATGACATAGTATACATTAGACTCTTATCGTGATAAATTACAAAAAATACTCGTTCTCAGAAGTAATAAATATCAAATGACAAAATCCTATGCACTGTTTGGTTCGACATCGGTATTTAAATTTCCCTTCATGTCGCTCTTTGAAACACGACCCCCAAAAGCAGCTCTCTCTTAATTTTTTTCTCTTTTTTCTTTCCCTTTTACTTTTTTTTTTTTTTTTTTTCTTGTTTTTGAATTACACAATGCCTCTTGCCAAAATATCACCCTCCATGTTGTCTTCAGACTTTGCCAACTTGGCTGCTGAAGCGAAACGTATGACAAAAAACGGTGCGGACTGGCTCCATCTTGGTAAGTAAAACAGTAAAGAAGGAATAAATGGGGTAATTGGGTTTGGACTTGACTAACTTTTTTTGGGGGGGTGTTGTCTTACAATTAGATGTCATGGATGGGTAAGCTAGGGGAAAAAAGAGAAAAAAAAAAAAGAAAAGGGTTTACTTGATAAGACTTACTCATTCTTCGCTCATTACTGCTTGATATATAATGTAGACACTTTGTCCCCAACCTCACTCTTGGTGCACCTATCATTCAAGCCATTCGACCTCATACTGAAGCATACTTTGGTAAGGATGATAAACTTTAGTAATACATTATTCTCTTATTGACTGGGTTGGGAACTGGGGAATTGTCTATCTATTTTAGATTGTCATATGATGGTATCCAATCCTAGTCAGTGGGTGGACGATATTGCTAAAGCTGGGGGACAAATGTATACATTCCATATTGAAGCAACACAGGATCCTTTGGCATTAATCAAACAAATTCATCAAGCTGGTATGCAAGCTGGTGTGGCGGTCAAACCCGGAACACCCATCGACAGTGTGATTGGTGCGGTGGCTGAGCAAGCGGATATGATTCTCATCATGACAGTGGAACCTGGATTTGGTGGACAACGATTTATGGAACAATGTATGCCAAAGGTCAAACAATTACGTACTCTGTATCCTCATTTGGATATCGAAGTGGATGGTGGATTGGCCATGGAAACCATCGATGTGTCTGCTCAAGCTGGTGCAAATGTCATTGTTGCTGGAACTGGGATCTTCAAGGCCGATGATCCGGCTCAAGTCATTCAAATCTTTAGAGACAAGGTCAACCAAGCACAAGAACAATGGGCTACTAAAGGCAACTAAATTAGATTAGTTTTTTTAATTATATATATATATATATATATATCTTGGCATAGTTTATCTTCATCTTTAATAAACTTTTTCTTTATTACATATATATATATATATATATGACTCTTTTGTTGATGTTGATATTGTTGTTGGCCCATGTGTGCATCATACCCTTCGTGTGTATTCCCACTTGGCAAATCTCAAAAGTTACACAGACATCAACATTCCATTTTGCCGTGTAATTAGAGGATCTTCCCTGATGAAGAAACGGCATACGGCGGGATTTGAATATATTTCCCAAGCTGATCGACGTGGAAGATCCGCCATCAAAAAACAAAAGAAAAAACAAATGTAGCCCTTATAATTCAATCAGAATGGGTTTTGTTGTTCTTTATTAAGATTATGCCTTTTTGATCTGTTTAAACAAATAAATGAAAATGCCAATGGAATAAGGAGTTGGTGAACCTTTCATTTTTGTAGAGGGGTGTGTTCGGAGTTTTAACGTGATTTCCAAAAGAGTTAAAAGCCCTTGAAACCGTCTTTTTTTCCATCCCGCACTTCTTTCTCTCTTCTTCCATCCTTTGATTCTTCTTTTTTTTTTTTTTTGAATACAACTACATTCACACTCTTTTAAAACCACCATGTTTCCCTTCCGACGAATACAAATGATACTACTTGCGATCATGGTGTTTGGTATGACAGGCTTCTTTTACCGTTGGCATACCTTACATGACGACGACCCTACAAGACATTGGCTCTCACCGACTATGTATGATCAAGATGACAACAAAGACCTTGTAATGAAACGCAAACTGATTGATGAAAAGTATTGTGGTGGACCATGTCGGTTTATCCTACCATTATTCATAATGGAACAAGGTAAACAACGACAACAACAACAACAAAAAAAAGGAGGGGGACATGGAATACTGATAATATCTTTTTTGAATACCAATAGAATCCAAGGCACAAATGCATTTTCGTCAACTGGCATTTTTATCTGGTTTGGTGAATCGTACGGTGGTGTTACCAAATGTGGGTGGTAGTCGACTAGGTGCTTGTCTCGCCCACGACTTTGAATTCTACTACTCCCGAAAATGGGCTATTGAACATCAAGAACACTTTCAACATATCACCATGTCCGATTTTAAACAGTGGTTAATCGAACGCCAGGCCATCGATCGTCCTGCCACATCACAATCCATGCATATCCATGTCAACTTGCGTGGACACGCTGTCGAACCCACCAACTGTTTCGCTACCCCACAACAACACCTTCTCAACATGATCGGCTTACCTGAACGAAGACTCTATCTTAATGAAACTGCCAATCCGCTCAAACGACTTTATTATCAAGATGCCGTCAAGGACTTCTTTTCGGGGGTCTATCGGGATGCTGATACTGGTGAAAGTGTACACGATCAAATCACTGACAAAATTGAAGTACTCAGCGTTTATTATGATCGAAGGTAATTTTAAAAAAAAAAAAAAAAAAAAAAAAATGTTAAACCCTATATATGTATTATTAACCTCTTTTATATATATATAGATTCCCATTTGTCCATAATCCAGCAGCTGAAGAACCAATCCCTTACAGCGATCAAGTCACTTTACAGGCTGACCGCATTGCTAAGGAATTATCACCCTATTGGGCAGTCCATTGGCGTACAGAACGGGTGGAACCTGCGTCTAATTTGGTAAAATGTGCTCATTCTTTGGTAGATTATATTCATACACGGTCATCCATCATGCCTTCATCACAACCGACATTGTTTCTCTTGACCGACTATCCACACGTGTTTAACGAAAAAGATGTAAATGAAGCAATTATCAAGAATGGAACCAGTAGGAAATTGAAACCAGCCTCGGCATCCTTCTCACCGACCAGTCTTACCATCCATCATCATCAGGCCATACGATATGTGTATCGACATCTTCAAGTCCATGTCACTCATTTGGCTACAGCACAGGAACAACAACGACGAATAGTATCACCGGCAAATTGGACTGTGATGCCTATATCTTATCAAGTAGCTCGACATGATTCAGGGTGGTTGGGGATTCTCGATAAATTACTCGCTATGCGTGCTGATGGGTTCCTTGCTGGTGCTCCAGGGGTGTGTGGGCGGAAAAGTAGCTTCACTAATCAAATCATGCAACAACGTCTAGACCATCCTCGAACTAATGTTATCGATTACTTTGATTTACCAAAAAAGAAACAGCAACACTCACATAAATCATCATGATCTCTCTCTCTCTCTCTCTGTCTCTTTATCACAACCACCTTTGTAGTATATACTCTTTTATTAACAGCATATATCCCCCTCATTCCTTGCACTCCCTTATTTGTACAGTACATTATTAGTTTAATATAGGTCTCAAAAATATAAAATAAACATTACTATTATCAACATTGCTTAGTCAATAATAATCAATGCCAAGACCATCCTATGTCATGTAGTAATAATGGGATAATCACATTTGTGGCCAATCAAAAAGTAGGTGCCAGTTTGCTGGGTATGCGGAGGATCAAGTTTTTTTTTAACAAAATCTAGACTCAGAAGCGAAAAGTGAACAGGTACAGTACGCCAACCTCTTTTGTCTTCAAGGAGTGTAACCGATCATCATGATCATCACTGTGCCTTTGAA
Organism: Chlamydoabsidia padenii; assembly: GCA_025330725.1. NCBI lineage: Eukaryota > Fungi > Mucoromycota > Mucoromycetes > Mucorales > Cunninghamellaceae > Chlamydoabsidia > Chlamydoabsidia padenii. The sequence goes on along the minus strand of JAIWND010000050.1, from coordinate 27,479 downwards.
TCCAACTTTTTTTTTTTTTTTTTTTTTTTTACTACACACCCTGACATATTGGAATTTGATTTTTACCCTGTCAGTGATGGCAAATCTAGAATGTATACACCATATTGCCATGTTTTCGAATGTATTCTGATCTTGTGATGTTTTGCATTGATGACATTTTCCATCCTCTTCGATTCAAACGCCGACTTTTTCTTTTGGGCTGTTCCCTTTTTCTTTTTTTCTTTTTCTCTCTTTTACTTCCATCCATCTTTTTTAATATATAAAATGACACAAGAAGAACGTTTGGGTATTGAATCTGACAATGACGACGAAGCTATTGAATTTGCCACCTATGTAGAAAGTGACGATGATGATGAAGATCCATTCTTTATGGCCGACCATAATAAAAAATCAAGCACATTGTCCTTCCAAAGGTAAAAATAAATAAATAATAATAATAATAAGAATGACTAAAACAACCTAATCTTAATTTGATACTATTGATTTAGATTATCTTGCTCTCCTGTCCAACTCTTACGGGTGATGGTTCCGACGTTTTGCATCCTCACCATCATCATTTACACCTCGGTTATTGCTACTCTGACACACAAACGTCGTAATCCTACATGATCACACTTCGACATACATGCCACTCCAGCAACTTTGTATAGACCTATCGATGGGACTCTTATAGTGATAGACATGCCCCCTTCCATTCCTTTTAATAGTTTACCCTTCACACTCTCTCCCCACGTCCACTGTATATAGTCAAATTAGTGTTATTCCCCCGACCCTTCCACTTTATATTGTTATAACAATAAAGACATAATGATGACTGATTGTAAATATATTAATGAATTATAATGTATATAGTATATAATTAAAGGATGATAGTGCCTACATCCTATCAATGGACCATCTACTAATCTACTTTTGCTGTGACGAAGAAGGTACTTCGATGCACACATTTAATTCACCCGATCCTTCAGTCAAGGGAATCCAACCTTCATGTGCTTGAGTCATTTCCAAAGTAGCCGAACCAACATCATGATCCGTCAAAGTACCCCGAGACCGTAATTTGAAGGTCAGCATTTTATCATTCGGTTTCACATTGACCATAAAGCTTTCGTTCCTATTAAAGATAAATAGTGGTGTTAGTCATCATCATCGTCTTTCTTGTTTGTTCTTACTTACCATTCGGGTTCATTGGTCTTTTTGGCACGATGGGTCTTGTAAAGGGAGTACTTGGTATTGCTTTTAACTCGAATATAGTAATCCAAGGATTCTTTGAGACCACGTGCACCGAGAATTGTGATTTTGATCGCTTCGTTGGGATTGATCAAAGACATGTTTGATGTTGATTGTACTGTGTCCATGCTTTGTCGACGGTTCAGCGTACTTGGCGATGATGGACTTCCATTACGAGCATAAGCAGCCGCACCTGCACCTGCACCTACTCCAGCACCAGCAACCGCTTCTTCCTCACCACCAGCATTACCATCACCAGAGGAAGAAACCATGGAGGATCGATGAGTGAGCTTGTTGCCAATACCACGGAGTCCGCTTCCGAATTTACCGACACCACCAAAAACAGCTTTACCACCTGTTCCGAGCACTTTTCCACCCAGTCCAACCGCATCACCTGCAAGGGAGACACCAGCACCAAGAGCATGACCAGGCACCGCGGTAAACGCCCGTGTTGTCGAATTCAGTAAAGAGGTACCTTGACGATCTTGTTTGAGTAGTTGGGGTTGCCATAAGAGTCGGATCTTGAGAGTCGAATCGCCAGTCAATGGAATGTCGAATTGCTTAGCTTCGAAACTTTCCAATACATCGTCGGTAAACTTGATTTCGCCACGAGCCAATTCTTCGTTATTGCCAACTTGATCCCAATCATAGATGATCGCCTCCAATTTCGATCCGATACGGCGTGGCTATTGAAAGAAGAAGAAGAGAGAGAGAGAAAAAATGGAAGCAAGTGAGTGATTAGGAATGATTCAAAACATTTGTCAATAAACTTACCACAGGAAGGACAAAGGTTTCCTTTTTGGTGTTGAATTCAGGGTTGAGGGTCTTCTTGTAAGTATCCGTCTTGTATATCTTTTCACCATTAAGAGTAAAGACCACATAGGGATCGCTTTTTCCATTTCGATCAGCCGATCGGAGATGACTTGCAGAGACAGGTGTAACAGTCAGATTTCCTTGATTTTCCATACTTTCTTGAGGAGGTAAAGTGTATTGCACCACAGGGAAGTAGTTGAAGCTGAGGCGAATGGTGGCACCGTCGATATTAAGTAGCTTGAATTCTTCACTATCCTCCATTTCGTCGTCATCAGTGCTATCGTTGCCGTTGGCGCCGTCGTTATTACCTTCATTCTTGTTGTTATCCTCTGCCAATGAGCCAGGTGATGATGCTGATGCCTTTTTCTTGCTTCTTTGTTGCTTCATCACCATTTCCAAGATTTTTTTAAACGGTAGAGTACAATGAGCGATAGGGATCTGTTCCTTCTTTTGAGTATACTTGACTAGTTGCACCACCACGTTTGTAAAATCGAGTTCCTTGACAAAAGCATCGCCTATTTCACCAAACTTCACCGTGGATCCCTTTTGAGGTAGAGTCTTGTATTGAGGATCATTGCTATTCACCAACAGTTGGGCCATCACCTTGCTTGAGTTTCCGGGGAGGTTGGCTTCATGCATATTGACTGAGAGAATCCCAGCAGTATACTTTGGAAGATCGATAATGTCACTGTCGGAATTTTCATAGAGGATCGTTTCACCGTGGACGTCTGTGGTTTGTCGCTCGTTGAAAGTGGTGGATGTAGTGGTATTTTGAAGACTGCTGGTGTGGGTCTTGTCGTTTGTTGGATCATCCTTGCTGCAAGTAATCTTGTTATTTGCCTTGTCATCGGTTGTTGCCTTTTGTTGCACTGGTGTTGAGGATTTACTGGCACCTTCCATCTCTTGTTCATCGTCTTCAGATTTCTCGAGCTCTTTTGCATTTTTAGCCAAATCAAGAGTGGGGTAGAAGGACACATTCATATGGATCTTGCCTTTGCCAGGTTTTCGTTGCGCATTAGTCAAGTCGACCCACCGGTCCACAGGTTCCAAAGCTTCATACACCTTTTGGCCAGTTTCTTCATTTACCTTTTCTTTGATGACTTGCTTGAGAGTAAAGTCGGTTAAGCCCAGAGATTTGTCCTTGGTAACTTCGTTATAGTCCATCACTTCAAACACCAGATCTTCACGCATGGAGTGCACCGGTACATAAAGAGCAGTATCCCATTCAGGATCCAGATCATCCAAGATATAGTCAGTTTGATCGCGGATCTGCATACCCGAGAGAATTCGCACATATGGATCTGATTTGCCACCGGTCAAAGCTTCGACATTTTTCAGCCCCTTGGCTCCATAAAAGTGAGCACGGATCACACCAATCGGAGGTCGATAAGAACCATGGCCAAGTCCACCCGCAAATCCAGTCATCACCGTCGGTTTCCATTTCATACCAAGATGTAGTTTTCCAGTAACGCCTTTCAAGTTAAACCATTCAGTGCCGCTGTCCAGAGCCTTTTCAAGTTCAGAGAGTGTTGATTGCCAAGTACCCAGAGTAGTATCACCTCCAAGACGATTATCCTTGACTGTCACCGTGATCTTTGTCTTTGTCTTGTCGGTCACAAAGGCCTCGGCTTTTTTGTCCCATCGAGGATTAGAGCTACGTTTGTATGTAGAGGTGGTTGCTTTTTCTTGACCGTCAATTGTGATAACCGCATAGGCGTCGAATTTTTTCCCACCACCCAGATTCTTGCATTCATACACCGTGAGTTGGATAATACCGGTGTCTACCAGCATTGCGAATAATAAATAGGTTACGTGAGTATGAATGTTTTGATATGGTATATGTTTTCGTGTTTACCTGATTCTGCAGCTGGTACAACAGTGCCATCTTCTTGCGTTTCTTCAGCAGACACAGGGAAGTATTGCATATCACATTTAATTTCACCAGAAACTTTGGCACCATGCATCACAGGTAGGGACCTATTTAAAGAGATGATAGGTACAGTCAGTATTCATGCTGGTGCCCTTTTTTTTTTTTTTTTACTGTACTTACAATCCATCCAGATTATTATCATTATCACCAAGTTCCTTGAGATCAATGGAAGCAAGACCAACATCGCCATCCTTTCGGCCCACATTTCGATCCTTGACATTGAAGTAGAGAGTATCTGTTGGAGCATTCAGGAGGATAAAGAGGGTTTCATTCCATTGGGGATTGTTGTTGGCTTCAATACACTGTGTACGACCAAGCTCGGAGTTCTTTTTATTTCCCAGATGGACGGTTATGTATGGATCAAGAGAGCCAAGAAGATCACCTAGTTTCAGATTGTTACCAGAGTGAATGGTCAGGGCAAGGACACCGTTAGCAGAATCTATTAAAATATATAGACAAGTGTGGCATTAGTTCAAGAAAAAAGACAATCAAATTACTTTACCTGTGTCAGCACCTGCAAGTAAAGCCGCCACATCAACCGTAAATACATTAGGAGCATACATCATTGGACCAAGGTTAGAGTGGACTTGATCCTTAACAAAGTTTTGTAATCCAGGAATCTAAAAAGGTAAAAAGAGCAAATTAGTTTGGTTACAATACATGTATGTGTGTGTTTTTTACTTGACATACGTTGTTCACATCAAAACCCAAATGTTCCCCACCAAGAGGTTTAAGAATATAGTCAAACATGGGTTTCTCCAGGAAGCAGGCTTCCACAGTTTGAATATGAGGGAATTCATTAAACATCTTGATACGAAGGCGTAGGTGACCAGAGAATGCAATTCCTTCAAGGAGGACAGGTATACCAGCACCGATCATTTTCTTGCCTAGTCGAATAGTAAGGACAATCTTGGGGTCAACATGTGATTGTAGGTCGCGAGCTGATATGTCGGTAGTGTCTGTTGGTGTAAACGAGACTTTCCAATCCATACACTATTTCAATAAAAAGTAAAAAGAATAAGAAAAGTGAGTAAACATGATGCAGCTAATTTGTTATTATCTATATTACCACAATGTTAGGATCAGTTCGAGGGTATGTCTTGACGAATTCAATATGAGGCGCTTTGGTACCAAGAGTAAAAGTAGTCAGTCGAAGAGAATCTAAAAAGGAAGGACAGTTTTCACTAAGGATGGCGTCTGCTTGACCAATGATTTGAGCTGATAAGACAGGCTCGTAAATAAGCCAAAACCTGCTCATAAAGTGGTTAATCCAGTGTACTGATTCATTATCAGATTCCAGCTGTCGCATCATCATTTCCCGTTGTACATCATCACGTATATTTCTTCGTAATCGTCGAGTGGAGGTTTGATAATAAGTGGCTGCATTTTTAATGGAGATGGAGAAGACGAAGAAGAAGAAGAGAAAGAAATGAGTATTATGCTTATTTTCAAAAAAATTATCCCCTCCCACTATTTTAAATCCCGCCGTTTACCTAAAAATGCGCCAATGGTCAAAACGCCAAACAATCCTGCCCCCAATCTTGTCAATGCCCAAGTCACCACCACTGACAAGAGCAATACGATACCATTCTGATACCATTTACCATAATAAGCATCACCCAAGAGTTGACCCAGTATATTATCATCAGGTGTAGGACTATCCATGCGCGAACCTGCATAAATAGTGGCGATCTGTTCATCTGTCAATGAGGCCTTCTTCAAGGCGGTCATCAAATGATCTTGACCGGGGTTAGGTAATGTTGAGAAATCAGTCCATCCACATTTCGTATCATTATTGACCGAAAACCCGCCGGGGAAGACCCGACTTCCTAAAGGAGATGATGATTGTTTGTTGACTTTTACTACTGATGATTCCTGTGGGCTGTTTTCGTCCTTGAGAATGGTCTTTTTCTCATTCTTCTTTTCTTGTTGTTGATCGAGTGGTTTGCCTAGATCTTTCTTTTCGGATGTGATGTGGTTCTTCATGTCCATTTGGATAGGAATTTCATTAGTACCTTCGACACCTCGAGAGGATGAGGCGGTTTGTCCACCTTTTTGAGCCATTTTTTTCTTTTCTTCGGGTGACATATCGGCATCAAATTGGTGGACTTTGACATCCGGATGAGCCGACTCTTTTACTATATCTCCTGCGTCTTTTGAAGATGATTTATCGACCATTGTTTGTAATAATGATAAATATAAAATAAAATAAAAAGAGTAAAAGAGAGGAAAGACTGATTGAATAGATACAAGGTCTTTATAAGTTTTGACATGATTTTGACGTCATGCGGTTTTGCTTTGAAACCGATCATGATTTTATTTAAACTAAGATGTTTGAGACAACTAATTATACAAAGGATGGGTAAAAATAAAATAAGGATGGTAAAATAAAACAAACTATATACTATACTATATTATAAAAAACTACTATGGGAGATAATCATTTGTTCAACTAGACTAATACCTTGATTCATTTGCTTGAGATAGAGGGTTGCATTGACAAGGGCCTCTTGTTGAGTGGATGGAATAGTGGCATAATCGTTCTTGTTGTTAGTGCTGGTTGGTTCATCAACGCGAATTAGATTAGGAGTAAACACCACGGCAAGATTGTGAGCTGTCATCTTGTTGGTATTCGAGTGTTGTGCAACTTTAGATAAAAACACCATCAAGTATCGTAGTAAGGCCAAAGCATATGGTTTATGAGCAAAGATCGACTGCACCCGAGATCGCCTTGACTTTTCTTCATCTTGTTGCTCGACTTTATCCCCTATTCAACCCCCCCCCCAAAAAAATGCATGAATTTACTTGTGTAAGTTTTCATGGTTATACACACGTTTACCTTGTGATGATGATTTAAAAAGTTCATCAAGTTCGATACTTTGTTGTATAGATATGACAGGGGTTGGCAATTCACGGAGGAATACCTTGAGAAGAGCAGCTGCAACATCCACATCATAATTGTTGAGATCCACAGTTTCACCATAATTGAGCTTGGTTTTGACAGATCGTAATTCTTCACTAGAGGGTGATTTCCGGAAAAGTCCTTCTTTGTTCAAGCCTAGATCAAATCAAACTATTCGTTAGTCTTCTTTTTTTTTTTTTTTTCCTCCCACCCCCACCCCCTTGCAATTACCTGTAAGACGTAAATGTTCCACCAATTGCATGACCACTCGGGGCACAGCAGGATCAGATTCCAGAGACCATCCTTCCAAACCTGCCAAATCTTGAAGAGAACGACCAAAGGCAAGAGACACAGCAGGTAATGGAGTGACACTATTAAGTTTGAATGTTGATGGTAAAATGGGCACCTGCATATCGTAATCAATCACCGGCTTTGGGATCATCGCGTCAGACACCTTGACGAGCTGTTTTAATTCATCTAATCGTTCCAGATATCGTAGTTTTCGAGCAAATTTAGGACTACATTAAATGAAGGATGGGAGGAGATTAGTGAAGGAATCCTTCTAGTTTTCTTCCTTCTTTCTTTACCTTGTTATCTTGTTGGCCAAATCAAATATCATTCGGTAACTTCTTCCAAGGTGGACCACATATAGAGCTTTAAGGTTCTTTTTGTAACGCCGATCTAGTGCCCTGTAGGCTTTCAGTAGCCAAAGCCAAGAAGGCCGGTATTGTGCTGGAGAAGAGAAGAAGATAAGGATGTAGTCATTTTCAACAAACTCGTCCCTAATTATTAAAAAAGAAGCAATGTTAGCGTGTCGATGAATTTGATAATGGGGTCAAACTTACAACCGGGATAAGATAAACCTAAAAGGAGGAAGAAGCATTCAGTCAGTATAAACACATAAACACAGTTTGGTGATAATTCTCTAGTTACTTACGCCAATATTAGATCATAATTGATAGTATTTGGATTGGGAAGATTGTTAGCACAGAGTATTAGGATCGGGCGACTATCACTATCAAGACCTAGAGAGAATAATGATAAAAGGATGAGTTCTGCAAAGTCATTCAAGGTTCTTTAGTTTTGTTATCAGGCTTACCAGCTTCATAAATGATGTTGAGTTCAGATATTCCTTTATATTCTGGACTTGAAGGAGATAATCGTTGTGGTGCTATTGGTGGCATGGAGTTTGAGGGAGAAGAAACAAGAAGAGAGAGGGAACAAATTGAATACTCGCCATTTGTATTATTTTTAAACTTTCAATTTCTGATTTCAAATCCCGCCATTGTAAATTCATTGTTCTTGACGGTTGCTATGTTGCATCCATGTCGATCACTCTACCTGACAATACTTGATATCTTTGGTGAAAGGGAAACCTCAAATAAGATAATCAAGATAGGGTTAAGGCGATATAAGACTTTGCTTTGATCCTTTTCTTCCTAATCAGTCTAGCTATTCCGCGGTCTTTTTTTTTTTTTTTTTTTCTTTCTATCAGGGATAAAATAGAGATCATCATTTTTCCCAAAACGTATACACTGATGATAACTTGTTTGATTCATATTACTTGTGATGCTGATGATCCTAAGACAGTGGGAGCATTCCTCTTTCCTTTGACGGGTTACATAATGTTGTACAATATATCATGTGCTCGTAAATGATAATGAAGAGAGGAACCAAGTGCATGGTGGAAAAAAAAAAATCTCCGAGTCTTGACACTTTTGAACCTGTAACTGTGCCCAAAAGGATGGTTCATGTGAACTTGGTGGATTTTGAACCCCGATTCATCCTTTCCCCACACTTTACCAGACCAGAAAACCTTAAATATATGTTAGTATTTAAACAAATTTCAATGTACTACTCCTTTCTTTTTCTTTTTCCCTTTTTTTTCACTCAACTTGAATTTTTTTTATTCAACTATGGCATGCCTCCCCAAAAAGCCTAATGGTGAATCGAGAATTCCCAGCTATTTTATTCCCAATGCTCTTGTCACAGTTCTCTTTTTCCTATGGGGATTCAGTTACGGTTTACTAGATACGCTCAACAAACATTTCCAAAGTGTATTGAACATCAGTAAGTATATGTTACGTTATCATAAAGAAACAACCATCCGGTCGTCTGATTCACTTTTTGTCGGCGTTTACAATCAGGTACAACTCAGACTACATTTATGCAAGTCGCTTACTTTGGTGCATATTTTGTATTTAGTATTCCGTAAGTCACTTTTTTTTTTTTAAAAAAAAAAAATCATGCAATCACCTAAGCTTACAAACTTGTATAGGGCGGGATTGATCTCGAAAAAGTTTGGGTACAAGAAAACGATTGTATTTGGATTAATGCTGTATGTGATCGGAGCTATCTGTTTCTACCCCGCCGCAGAATCATTACAGTATGGTGCTTTTGTGGGCTGTCTCTTTGTGATTGCTTGTGGTTTGGCTACTCTTGAAAATTGTAAGTGTCATGATTGGCGTTTGAATTAAGGTCAGATGTAATAATGTACTGTACCTTTAATTATAGGTGCTAATGCCTATTTGACCATCAATGGACCGGTAGAACAAGCTTCTTTTAGAATAAACTTTGCTCAATCGTTTAATGGGTTAGCTTCTACCATTGCTCCTGTTGTAGCATCTTATGCTTTCTTTGGTGGCAATGAAAACGAAACAAAGAATCTGGATTCTGTAAAATGGACTTATGTGGGAGTGGGTTGCTGTAAGTAGGCAATGAAAAAAAGCGGGATTTGAATTTACATTTATCTCCCACGGTTTGAAGAATTTAATTAAATCACTCTTCTTCTTCTCTTTAACTCCTCAAGGTGTCTTTGTCATTGCTATACTTTTCTGTTTTGCCAATATACCTGAAGTGGACGAAGATGCTTATCTAGCCGATGCTGCAGCTGCCCATCCAGAAGAATCAGCAGCTCGACGTGCCTCCATCTGGTCACCTCATCTTTGGCTTGGCTTCCTCACCGAGTTTATATATACAGGAATTCAAGTCTCTGTTGCTTCCATGTTTTTGTATTACTCTAGTGGAGTAGGTCATATGGCGGACAGTTATGGCAGTATCATGTTATCGGTGGCTCAAGGTTGCTTTACGGTCGGCCGGTTTGTTGGTGCGGCACTCCTTCGCTTTGTCAAGGCTGAACATCTCATGGCCATCTATGCTGCTTGTGCAAGTCTGGTGACGGTTTTTGTCATTGCAATGCATACTCCTAATACAACTTACTGTCTCTTGATCATTATGTTTTTTGAAAGCATCATGTTCCCAACCATCTTCTCTTTGGCAACAAAAAGTTTGGGACGAAATCACAAGCGGGGCTCTTCTTTAGGTAAGTAAAAAAAAAGGGGGGGGGATGACTATGTCAGTAGGATCACTAACTGATTAACCTTTTTTGTTTTATAGTGATCATGGGTGTTGGTGGTGGTATGCTCTTCCCTCCTGTTGAAGCTGTCATCAAGGATCACAGTAACATCAATTATGCTTTTATTGTCACCCTGTTTGGTTTTGTGGCGGTCTTCCTTTATTCCACCCTTGGTCACAGATGGATCCGGTATGTTGACGAAGAACTGGAAACAACTTCACATCCTCAAAATGAAAAACAAGATACGAAAAGTCCTTCTGGAAGTGCGATTGTCCATAAAGAAAAGGTGTAGCACTTGGATGGTCATCCCCCTTCCCCTTTACGCAATATAGTTTATAGTCAACCCACCCATCTACATTGTATCTATTCCCCTCACCCCTACTTTTTTATTTGTTGTACTAACTAGTATTTTTATATTCGACACTATCTAATAAAAAAAAACACAAAGACTTTATATTTTGACTTGATCATACAGTATTTGATGTTGGTGTCAACGATTCAGGGGCCGAATCTTATGATTGTATAAAAAAAAAAAAGACATCCATAAATAGTTTATAGTTTATTTGAATGATAAACTTCATATATTTTATTTATAAAAAACATGATAAAACAAGTGTAAGACTACGTATTTATAAAGGAGGGTAATGGGGTAATGGGGTGATATATAATATATATATAAAGGTAAACCAAAGGGTTAGAGATCAATAGTCACTGTGCTTATGGAAGCAGTTGTTACAGTGCCCTTTTTTAAATAGATTGACGCTAAAGTCATCACAACCACATTCTTGACAGTCGACCACTTGCTTCGTTTCAGTTCCCCCATGTGTTAAAGTCGAGGCCGTGATATTATTTCTTGATGAAGGTGGAGGTGGAGGTGGAGTTCTTGTCGAAGATGATAAACTGCGGAGGCCTGATGTGCTAGATCGTGACAATGCTGGAGGAGGAGGGGGAGGTGTTCGATTGGCTGAGACAGGTTTGGTATGATTGTTAACAAAGGTTGATGATCTTGCCAAAGGAGTGCCGATTGGAGTAGCTGTGCCAGTGGAGGAGGAGGTAAAAGAAGATACGGATGTTGAGCTTGATCGCGAAAGTGGATTGGGTCGAATGTAAGAGAATACACCGGAGGAGGAGGAGGAGGAGGAGGAGGTTGTTGCTTGTGGTGGAGTGTCATTGAATGGAGATTGATCATTGTGAGAGTTTTGTTGTCGTTGATAATAAGCCAGATCTTCTTCTTCGTGAGGTTCTTCTTGAATATATTGGTTGGTTATCACGGGAGGTCGATTAGGCATGACAGGTGGAGTTGGTGCAGTAGGTGCTATGATCGTATCTTCGGTGTAGTCGACTGGGAAAATACCTCGTCGCTTTGTGCCCGCAATTTCTAATTCACCCATCCACCATCCTTCGTCCACAGGTTCGATCACCGTAATCATGTCGCCAATACGGAAAGAGAGTTCATCAGCCGATTCGCCCTGGAAATCATAGATAGCCTTTCGAAGTTTTCTAGAGCCCGCGCTTGCTATGGAGGGGAGAGATTGATTAGTAAGTTACATTGTTTCTTCTTCTTCTTTTCTCTTATTCTTTGTACATACATTTTCTTCTTGGCATGATAGGAGGAGGCAATCGGCCAATCCCAGGAGAAGATGCCAGCTGTTGTTGTTGTACTTGATCATCACCATTATAGCTTGAGACAGACGAATGGCTTGGAGCACGACGAAGCCTGTTGAGACTATCTATACTACCTTGGCGACCACCAGTAAGACGTTGACCAGGTCTTAATCCAGGAGCAGCAGGAGACGAGCTGAGTGGACCGGATCCACTACCAACACTTGTACTAAAGTAATCATCCGTACTTCCATGACCATTGAAGGAAGGCGTTAGAGTACTTGATGGAGTCAGTGAAGAGTTTGTCGATCCATTTGTATTAGTTCGAGTGATAGAGGCCATAGACATGGATGGTAATCGGGTTGATCGAGTTGTTCCAGGACTTGGCATATGAGCGCGGACTTCGCTGATCAAATCGGCCGCCTGTTGGTGATAACTGAATTGAGCTTCCATCAATTGAGATAAGGCATTGCAATGATCAGTCTATGTTATAAAGTATCGGTTAGTCCCAGCATCGTTCAGTTTTTCTTTTTATACTTACTTCATAATCTTGTAGAGCAACCATTTTTTGGATAATGTCATATTCCGATTCTTCATACTTCATTTTAGCAGCTTGCATTTCTTGTTCCCATTCTGGTTTTTCCTTTTTCGACTTCTGCAGCCGAGATAATTTCGCATCATAGTCCAACCGTCTTGATTCCAATTTCTTCTTTAGGGAGTGATAGTCCTTGTAGTGTTGTAGTCCTTGTTCCAGTACTTCGATATAGCCACCCTTGACCATATTAGCAAAGTCTTCTTGTAGCAGAGCAATTCTAGCCTCCGTTTGACCCAGATTGATTAATGCGACACCTATAAATATAGTAACAGAAAAGTCAAAAAAAACACGGTTGATATTGATTGATTAGTTAATCTAATTAAGCATCCATTTATATATAAACACCAACAGGAGTCTAAAAATATATTCACTTACCAAGAGCAGCATCGTCAGAGAAGGTAGTGCCATGATTCATCCAACAACTTGCTAGGGCTTCCAAAGGAGTACACTTAATTTTTTGATCTTCAGGTGAAGGTTTCTTCTTGGATAGTTGATTATAGACTTGTTCACTGGCTTCATGGACCTTTTCAAACCCTGTTCGCTTGTTTTCAGTTTCAGTTTCGAGTTGTTGAAAGTCATCAGTTTGTAGAGTAGCTTTGGCCGCACCAAGTCGTTCACCAGTCCACTATAATATATATAAAAAAGAGAAAAAGAGAAAAAAAGAAAATGTTAGTTCATTATCAGATCATTCCGCCCCTCTTTTTTTAGTATCCAGTCATTCCGTGTTGCACTAAATGGTGAGTCTATTCTTGGAATGGGATAAAGGTTGTGTCTCGAACAAGATCCCACAGCAAACTCCGACTAAGCGTGGAATAAAGGGTTCTTTCCCAACAAAAAGAAGAGTAATATAGATGGTTTCAATCTTGAACACAAAAAACAAGAGTAGACGTAAAATAGATATTCTAGTCTTTAAACAGTTTTTTATACTGAAGAGATCCACACATCTTCTTGACCGCTCCCTTATTGTCCCTTTTACGCCAAACCGTCGCTATGCTGCTGGGTCTCTATTTGAGTAACCTTTTTCTTTTTTTTTAAATTACCTGTTTGAATTTGCCAAAGTTTTTAATCATATCAAAGATGGTAAGGGTAGATGAGGTATGATTTTATATAAGAAGGAGAGGAAGGTGTAAAAAAGTAAAAGAGAGATAAAAGAAAAAGAGAGAGAGAGAGAGAAGAAAGGAAAAAGTCTAAAATAGTGGATCAAGAAAAGAAAGTGAGCTGGGACGTCACGTAATTGATTGGCACTTCCCTCTCACGACAGCCATTTTTAAACGCCGTCTATTTGAGACAATTTGGTTCGCTGACTCAAAAACATTACTTCTCTCTTTCTTCCTTCCTTTTTTTTACCTCTCTCTTTTTTTTTTTTTTTTTTTTTTGTCGTCTTCTTGTGATTCTCTTTTGAATACCTATAACACATCATGGCACAGTCTACACTCTTCCGCTCGGAAGTGATGTCTCTCATCCAATTGTACATTCCTTCTGAAGTGGCTCAACACTGTGTCTCTGAATTGGGGGAACTTGGCAAAGTCCAGTTTAGAGATGTAAGTATACTGATTATCCATTTCTTTATTACGTGTATGTAGGTGCTTTTTTATTGATACTTGTCCTTTCTTTTATATATATATATGTAGCTTAATCCTGAAGTCAATGCCTTCCAACGGTCCTTTGTATCAGAAATCCGACGCTTCGACGAAATGGAACGCCAATGCCGTAAGTAAAACACCATCCCCTTCTTTCATATATTACTACTATACTCCACCATCTACATCCCTTGTCGCCGTAGAATTTGGCATATTCTTTTATATGTATATGATTCTATGCTCCAAGAAGACAGTATCTATACTTTTCTTCTTGTGAACGCGGGACGTGGATTGGTGAGACAGGGGTGGCATCGCTTGAAACACTTCAGTAGCCTTTTTTTTTTTTTTTTTTTTTTTTTTTTTTTTTTTTTTTTTGTTTACTCACATTCTCTCTCTTTTTAACATAGGCTTCTTCAAGGCGCAAACTGAAAAAGCGAATATCCCTACTCGGTCTTTGACAACAACCTCTGACTCTCTCTCTCATGCTCGCTCTGCTCAAGAAATCGACGAACTTGAAGAAAAATTGCGTCAACACGAAGGTCGTATCACTGAAATGAACACTTCTTATGAAACACTTCAACGTCGGTACCTTCAACTCACCGAACTCCGTCACGTTTTGCGCGACACTGGTGTTTTCTTCCAACAGGTAATATGTAACTCTTTATTTACATCGATGATGTCAAACTAATCTCTCCCTCCCCCCTCTTGTTGAATAACAGGCTTCTCGACAAGATATTCCTGGGGCTGGTGAAGAAGCTGAAGATACGGCGGCACTTTTGGATAATGATGTGGAACAACAAGCTTACAATGAAACATCTCAAGTGAACCTTGGCTACGTAACTGGTGTGATTCCTCGAAGCCGTATTCAAACTTTTGAACGTGTTCTCTGGAGATCTCTTCGGGGTAACTTGTATATGAACACGGCCGAAATCGATGAATCTATTGTGGATCCTGACTCTGATGCTGTGGTGGAAAAGAATGTGTTTGCTATCTTTGCTCATGGTCGTGAAATCATTGCCAAGATTAAGAAGATCTCCGAAAGCTTAGGTGCCACTCTTTACAGTATCGATGAATCTGTAGACAAACGCCGTGACGCCTTGTCCGATGTCACTTCTCGTATTGAAGATTTGACAAGTGTAAGTATACTTGAAGAAGAAGAAAAAAAAATCTGGCCTTATTAATTACTGATCCTTTTTTACTATTTTATGCATAGGTCCTTACCAATACCAAACAAACTCGTCGATCTGAATTATTGGACATTGCTGAAAACTTGGCTACTTGGACGACGATCGTACGTAAAGAAAAAGCTGTATACCACACCATGAATTTGTTTGACTATGACATTGGTCGCAAGTGCCTTGTTGCTGAAGGCTGGTGCGCCACGAATGATATCCCTCTCGTCCAACGTGCTCTCAAGACAGCCACAGTAAGTTATCTTTTACAAATAGACAATGGATATCGGTTTTTTACCACTATTACTAATACTCTCTTTATCCCCATCTGTCACCTAATAACAGGAATCCTCTGGTACCAGTCTGCCTTCTATCTTGACCGAACTGCGCACCAAGAAGACACCTCCTACTTACCACCGCACCAACAAGTTTACTGAAGGCTTCCAGGCAATCATTGATGCTTATGGTATGGCGCGTTATCGTGAAGTGAACCCTGGTCTGTTTACGATTATATCCTTCCCCTTTTTATTTGCTGTCATGTTTGGTGATATTGGTCATGGATTTTTGATGCTGTTGTTTGCTCTCTACTTGATCTTGAATGAAAAGAAATTGGCTCACAATGATGGTGAAGTAAGTAATGAAATGACAAGACATTTGAAGGACTAAAACAGGTATGCAATGTGTCCTCTAATCTCTTTTACTTTATCAATATAGATCTTCAAGATGTTTTTCAGTGGTCGTTATATGATGCTGATGATGTCTATTTTCTCTATCTTCACTGGTGCCATCTACAATGATATCTTCTCCTTGTCTCTCAACATCTTCAAGCCTGGTTTTGACTGGCCTACAGACTACAATTCGACAGATTCTGTGGAAGCCATTCCCAATGGTAATACATATGCGTTTGGTTTTGATCCTGTAAGTTATAAAAAAAAAAAAAAAAAAAAAAAAAAAAAAAAAAAAAAAAAAAAAAAAAAAAAAAAAAAAAGTGAAACTGTTACTTATCCTACTCTCTCCCTCTCTTTATCATGCATTTAATCATCTAGTCATGGCATGGATCCGAAAACTTCTTGCTCTTCTCCAACTCTTACAAGATGAAGCAAGCCATCATTCTCGGTGTTATTCACGTAAATATACATCACTTCACAAAGAATTGTCCAGAAACTAACTACCATCTTTTGTATATGATAGATGTCCTTTGCTATCTGTTTGAATGTCTTTAATCACGTCAACTTTGGAAAGAAGATCTTCATTTGGTTGGAATTCCTCCCACAAATTTTATTCATGGAATCCATCTTTGGTTACCTTATTTTCTGTATCATGTACAAGTGGAGTATCAACTGGTGGGAACTCGACAGTGATGGCCATCATATTCACAACGCTCCTCCAAATCTCCTCAACATGTTAATCTACATGTTCTTGTCTCCTGGAAATGTCAACCCTGAAGAACAATTATTCCCTGGCCAGGTAAAATCGCTATATACAATGGAAAGAAAAAGAAAAGGCTCGGTGATACTAATAGAATTTCTGTTACTTCAATAGGGTCCTCTTCAAGCTGTACTTATCGTCATTGCTCTTATCTGTGTGCCATGGATGTGGTTCGCCAAGCCTTTCTACCTGAAAAGACAACACAGCAAACATCAATACGAACGTATCGCCAACGATGACCACACAGGTGATGATGAAGCTCGTCTCGGTGGCTCCTCGACAGAAATGGTGAACGACGACGATGATGAAGAAGAAGAAGAGGTAATGGATTAAATGACTGATATAAACGACGGGAACAAATCGACTAACTGGCCATTTTTATGCGTGTAGTTTGAATTCAGTGAAGAAATGATTCACCAAACTATCCATACAATCGAATTCTGTCTTAACTGTATCTCCAACACCGCCTCTTATCTCCGTCTCTGGGCCTTATCTCTTGCTCACGCTCGTAAGTTTATGATGATGAATAGGGTTGGTTGCTGGTTTTTTTTATTATTATTATTAACTTGCTATTATTGGTTTTGCTCTGTATAGAATTATCAAGTGTGCTTTGGGACATGACATTGAAGATCTGGTTTGGATTCACTGGACCCTTGGCTACAATTGGTCTTGTAATTGGATTTTCCATGTGGTTTACACTGACTTGCGCCATCTTGATTGGTATGGAAGGTCTCTCTGCGTTCTTGCATGCTCTCCGTCTCCACTGGGTCGAATTTGATGGCAAATTTTATATGGGTGATGGTGTGCCTTTTGAACCCTTCGCCTTCAATACTATTCTAGAAATCAAATCTGATTAAAGTAGCATCCCCGTATAGTGTTTATATGTTTATTTATCTGTATGATGTTATTGTCTTACTATCAATCAATAAAAAACTGTTGTGTGGTATGTATTTGTTGAGAGGATTATGTACTTGTTTCTTGATGGTTGTTGATACTAAATGATGTCTGTAGTTGTCGGTTTACCTCTGTATAATTGTTCAAACCCCGCTCACTCCACAGTCAGACTTGGAAACACCATTACTCACTCAATTGACAACCAATGCTAATGATTAAAATTGCTGTGTGCATTCTATTGTGTATTTCCAATATACCTTACAGCAAAAGTCAAGCAATTCGATACTTGTGTCAGCCATGTCAAACTTGAGATCACATTACGTTATTTGCAAAAAAAAAAAAAAAAAAAAAAGGTGTTTTCAAATCCCGCCAGTCGTGGCTGGCTGTAGACTTATTATTTGACCTTTTCCTCAAAACTAGAGTACAACGAAAACATAAAACCAATTTGTTCTAAATGTAAAAAGGATAGTAATGTTGGTGGCTGCCACTATAATAGTCTCTTTACCTTTATTCCAACGTTTTAAACGCTTTTTATATTCAATCTCCGACAACGTGCTTTATATAACACATTAAAATTTTATTTTCAGTTGGAGTCACATTGGTGTAGTCGGTTATCACGCATGCTTCACACGCATGAGGCCGCAGGTTCGAATCCTGCATGTGACATTTTTTTGCACCCATAGCCGCGGACTTTGAATTATTTTTGCCAAAAAAGGGTGATGGGGCTTTCTTTTTTATCAATGCTAAAGAATAAGTGTTGTTGCGGCTATACTTGGTTAAGTGTAAGTAGCTTGGGTTTTTAAAACTATGTTTTGTTTATATAATATGTAGTGAGCACCAGAATCTTTTTGGCAAGATTCAATTTTTGAATGTACTTGGTAATTGAAGAGGAAAAAAAAGATCGACCGAAGTAAGTCGGGATTTGAAAATAAAATGAAAATTGGCTCTTGATCCAAAGAAAGAGCAGTAAAGACAGAAGTTACACTTATCAAGTAACTTGATAATAGAAGAAGTAACTTGTAGAAAAAACCTTTTGGGTTTTGTACTAAAGTTTTCATTGTTGAAAACTTGTTAACTGAAGAATCATTTTTTTTTTTTTAAAAAAAAAAATAGAAGAGTATTTATACCCTTTTGAAGAAAAAAAAAATGAATAGGATCTTTTGATAGAATAAAAAGAGAGAAGAGAATAGGAACAATGATATTTCAATCAAATAAAGCATCAAGATCCAATGGAGTTTCAAAATCGAAAGGCGCCACAGTGTCTAATCCCGTTTTCCAGGCATGAGCCAAAAAAAAAAAAAAAAAAAAAAAAAAAAAAAAAAAAAAAAAAAAAAAAAAAAAAAAAGGCTGTCCCTGGAACAATAAACTCTCAGTCATCGTTGTTTCCATGTCATACACTTTTCATGCATGATTCCATATATAGGATCAACCCATTCCCATATGACATGTTGATGGTAAAGTGTCTTCTTGGCCACCTACATATATAAAACCAAACCAAACTAACCATAATATCATATATCCATTATACAGAATTTTCCGCACAAAAGTGACATGAGTTTATTAAAAAGAGTTTATTTTATTTTTGAAACACGATATACAACTATATTTATATATCTATAAATGGGGGGATAAGAGGAGGGGAGATAATGTAAACCTAATCACAAGAGTTTCCCAAACAAGACTGTTGTAGTTTGAGTATTACGTTCCGACACAGAGAGGCAGAGCATAACAGACCATGTTCAAAAGGAATTGCTGATGGTTCGGAAGTGTCAGGCCAACAGTACTGCCCCGAGAGATACCAAGGTTGGTCGTTTCCATCGTCGTCAATGCTGTTCATAAATATCCATTGCTCCAAATCTTCTAGTACCTTGTCAAATTTGGCGAATGGTTTGCAGACCACTTGTTGGGTTACGCTAATGGGTGCTATGCTGTTATTACTTTCCATTGATCCTTTTTCTTGTTGCTGGTCCGTCGTGGAGGGGGGTATGTAAGGTGCTGGAGGAAGTATAGGTTTGATGGTGGAAGAAGTATGTTGTAGCGTTCTATAAATTGCATGATGGAATGCGGCGTCAGAGATACACAATGTTGATGGCCCATGGAAGCGAACATCAATACCATGCCTATAAACATTTACATATAAAACATCATTAGTATCATATTTACCTATCCCAACCCTATCACAAACGCAAACTTACAGGTAGGAAAACATAATCCGTACAGAGTCAGAGGCCCGGGGGATGATGCATACACGACCAATATCACCTTTTTGGGTGCAATCACTTTCAAGTTGTTGTAAGGATGCCATTAATGGTAAAGTTTGGAAGAGCATCTGCACAAAGTATACCAGATCGCGTTTGTCATTTAAAATATCTTGAAGGAATGAGATCACCCGCCAGTGTGGATTCAATTTGACGGAAGAGTGAAGATGGTTGCTGGAGCGTATGATGGTGCTGTTAGATTGCTGTGATGGTGGATTCTGGCTTGTTCCCATATCCACGATGTACCGTCTTGATTGCCCCTTGCTTGGTGAGTCCCATCGTATATTACATACAAAGTCCTTGGCATATGTAAAGGTCAAGGTCTGCATATCGCATGGTTCAAAGGATAGCTGATCCTGGTATTTCTTAAACCAGAGAGATGATACTACAACCCCCCCCCAAAAAAAGGTATTAGTTATTCAGTTACTGACTAATTTCTCTAATCTGTTTACCTTGTCTTGACAGATTGGCCATCATAAACACCCGTTCCCAATCAGTTAGGAATCGATCGATACAAGAGTCAATATTGGAATACGTAAACGACAAGACGCTGCTATTGGAGTCTAGAGAGATATGATCTAAAATAGGAAAGAGAGAGCGTTAATACATAATCATCCCATTGACATAATATTTTTACCATAACTTACCACAGAGTTCATTTGATTTCAAAGGAATGTTCCTCCAGTCAACCTTATCTTGTATTTCCACAAAGCATTGTTTTCTGCCCCGAGTCCACCAGCCAGATGCACGTAGCATTATTTCGTTCGTCATACGTGGCGCGATCGAATCTACCCATGCAACCAAATCCATTCTTGCTGTTCCAGTCACTGCACCCGCTGTTCCAGGATTGCCAGGCTGTACGATCATATCCACGTTGCGGTAGGCGCAGGTCTTCAAAAGATCATTTTGAGATATACATAGGACTTCCATTCGATCTGCTGAGGGATGGTTGATGGAGCGACTTTCTTTTCCAGAGAATGATTTGATAAAAGGTCGGGTGTATGATCGAATAGTTCTATATTGGTGTAGCTGGAGTTCGATTTTGCGATTGGTGATGAATGCCCTAAGTAAATAAAAAGTGGATTCAGTATAATGCCGTGCCACAACAGAATATCGTGTTCATACAATACCTTGAAAGCGATTCGAGCTTGGCTAAAAAAGGAAGATCCACCGACAAACTACAGATTTAAACAGATTGGATTAGTAACCAATGCATACACATATCTGCGTGAGTGATGTTTTTGTATATATATATATATATATTGGATGTTCTTACTTGTCAACTTTATCGTATGCACTTCTGGTTGTTTCAGGTAGTAATTCTTGACCAGTCAAAGTTCGTCGTCGTTTTGCAGAATGTTCCGCACCATCCTTTGCTTCTGTACAATCATTTGGAGTGCCGCCTTGGTGTGATTTTCCTGTCAAGCCAGATTCCAAATCTACAAGGTCGTTTCGCCCATTAATGAATCGTTCTTTCCATACTTGATCATGGTCCACATGTATTAAATCCACAAATTCTTGATAGATCGCATTCTGGTCATTGGTTTTCCTACAAATAAAGAAATAAAGTAAGTACACACTCTTTTCATAATCACCCTTTTCTTCTTCTTTTTACCTAAGACAGCATAATGATGGCTGGAATTCATTCCTAATGACGGCAATCACCAGATACCAGTCTTCGAATTGAGAGAATTGTAAAAAGACACAGTGCTGGGGGTAATTTGGCTTGTGTTGTTGATCTGCACCTGTCCGCCTAACGGGTGTTGATGTGACTGATGATGATGATGATGTGACAGATGCTGCTGATGATGGAGGAATCGGTTGTTGCTGAAGCAGTCGTTTTCTTGATGCAGAATCAGTAGGTTCGGGTGAGTTGCCTGGTAGATCGCCAAAGAGTTTTAGTATATCATCCGGTCGAAGTTGCATATGTGATGGATGGAAGGGTTGCAAATTCAGTTGCTTCGCCAGCGAGACAATTTCATGAACCACCACCCCAGATCGGAGCCAGAGTAAGTGATGACCAATATTTGAAGGATCCGTGTTCAGTCTGTCTTCTAAACCACCTAGTTTGACTTTTGTACCCACAAAAGAGAGAAGATTAATATCAAAGTTTAGTTGTTCCGAGTATGCATTTGACCTACCATTGCCATCACCGCCGTTTTTCTCGGTTTCGCACACCTTGACCCGCCCAACACGACTGTCGAAATCTATATAAATATATCGATCATGTCGGTACCGCACAACCAATGGTCGACCATCTACATGACAAAAAAAGAAAAAAAAAAGTCAAATCAGTAACCAACTAGACACTTTTCTTTACACCAGTTGAATTTACCTGGTGATTCATTTTCCAAGTTTTCTTCATTATTATTATCTACCAAATGTAGCCCATTGTCTTTCAAGAAGGAAGCTTCAGATTTTAGTAGTTGGCGGAATTTGGTGAGGATCGATTCCTTGTGATAGGTGGTAACGTGTGATATAAGTTTCTCGACATTCATATCTGTTGGATTCTGTTGTGCATAGAGAGAGAGAAAGAGAGAGAAAGAGAAAAGTTAGAAGATGTGTTTGTGCATGTTACTTGATGTATTTCCAGTTTACCAATAAAGTTTGATCAGTGTGAAGATCGCTATTTCCACTCCAAAGGATGTCCAGACAAGTTTTCGGATACTTTAAAGAATTATACACTTTGGTTTTGCTGACTTCATCCAGATCCGCTAGTAAGACAGATGCACCAATACCACATTTTTGAATTAGACCCTTGTATTCATCCCTAACGGCAATCGATAGAGCCCTACTTGATGCTATTGATTGTTTTCCATGGCCAGTATCTTCGTTTTTAACAGATATTTCAATTGATGAGCTTCGGGCGTGTTGTTGTACGTCTTGATCGAGACCCTGTATGTTAAAAAAAGTAGATGGTCATATGTCAGTAAAAGATGATTTCGCCTTTATAAGCTCTTACCTGCGGACTTCCCCATTGAGCAGTAGCAGATCCACCACCCCAGTATATCAGAGTTAGACTTGTTCTAGAAGGATTCATGTGCACTTTGAGTTGATCCAGCCATCGTGATTTCGCCATCATTGTTGCTTGCATATATACAATTTCCAGTTGCATGTTGAGACAGAATAGGTGAAGGTAATCATACAGGTTGACAAGAGGGAAGAATAGTTGTGCAGCATTCGATTGTTGTTGTTCAGGAGCTGGCTTTGTGTCTTTGTCCGTTGAGTCAAATGATGGATTGGTATTAGTTGCTGACGGTTCATTGTTGTTACTAATGCTGGGTGTTTCTGGAGGAACTAATTGTCGTTGTGCATTTGCCCGTAATCGTTGTCGTTGGCCCTCGTTCAGTGATATGTCGACATCTAATGAGTATATATATATATAAATATATATGTGTGTGTGTTTGTATATATAGAGGTGTCAATGATCATTATCCCATGATCTGTAGTATTCTTACCAGAAGCGCTACCATCAGACGAAGGTCGGATCAGTATATCCAAAGACACAATCCACCATTTCCGATCATTACTGTTTCCCATCAAAGTCAATGCCACTTCGAATTCATTTTCCACACAAAAATAGACGCGACCATTTTCTACAACAAATCAAAGATATTTTCAAGTTAAAAAGTATCCCATTCAAATTTTGACTGACTTACCGATTCGATATTTCTGCATAGTAGATGGTAAAACCTCCTTTGTAAGCATTCGGACCCGTATATCGTCGTTCATCTTTTCAAATGTCTCCAGTACTTGGCGATCCGTCAATAGTGTTGGTGGTAACATATCCTAACATGCCAAACAAATAATAATAACAAGTTAATACAAGATAAATCAATTCCCCTTCTATATGTACTGTACCTCGATTTTGGTAGGCATCTTCTGGTAAGTTCCAGTAGACAAGACATCTACAGCAGTCAGTATATCAAAGTTTCGGACACGAGTACCTGGTAAATCAACATGAATTCTATGCAGCCAATCCACAGTTTCTTGAAACATCCTATTTTGATTCGCCAAAAAAGACATGACGTTCTAGAGAAAGAGGTAAAAGGTAATATTGTTAACAAGTTGTTGTTCCTATAGGTATGTGCCAATTTATACCTGGCACATTTGTATATCATCCGCGTTCTTTGCCCATTTCATCAAGACAGTGAGTTTGAGGAATTGTTTTCGAGTGAATGTGGTATAGTTGAGGATTTGTCGTTTTCGTTCAACTTCAGACATGGAGGGTAACCTGTAAAGAAGATGGTAATAAATAAAATAAAATAAAAAGTAGGTTAGTTCTTCCCCTTTTGTACAGACACATGGTTCAACAAATAAAAAGACTTACGTGTCGGTAAGAGTCATTAGTTCAGCATGAGATTTGTTGATCATCTTTCCAACCAGTGTTCGAAGAGGAACCATACTAGCCATTTCCACAGGTAAGACGATTTTTTTGGACGTGCCGTTGATTAGTGGTTGTTCTTGTTGTTGATGATATTGTTCTTTGTTGTTTGGTGTGCCATTTTTATGGTCAGGTACAATATCTGGTTGTTGCTGTTTTCCGTAACCATTTGTTCCTTTACCGATTGGTACTTTGTCGTCCGCTGGCGAAACTGGATGCATGTTTTTTTTAGTGTATGATTGGTGGTGTAAATGAATATATGTTGCTTTTTTGTTGTTGGTTTTATATATATAAAGTATGTGCTGTGTTGAGAGATTGATTCGTGTCTTTGTATGTCCCCTTCTTTTTATGTCCCCAGTTGATTGATGAATATAAAGAAAAAGAGAGAAAGAGAGAGAGAGACAATTGATCAACAACAAAAAAAAAGGGAAAGGAAAAAGCGAACAAAACATCACAGCCAAAAAAATTATAAATAACAAAGTGCCGATTTTCAAATCCCGACTATCGACCTTCAGGTCCACCTCCACATGTAGAAGAAAATAAAAAAGAAGATGGTGCGTGACGTGATTGTTTGGTTTTCACTTTTCATGCATTAAGGAAACCATTCATGAATGAAGCTGCGTTATCATCTCTGTTTCCGTTCATCATTCTCACTCCCCACTCTCCAGAGAATTGTATGAGAACAACCATGGTTTAGGACGGTAACTCGAGGAACTTTCAAATCAATCATAATCGGTTGCCTCTATTGCCAATCAGTAAAACTCGGTGATAGATCAATTATTGAGATTTGCACCACATAATATATGATCTAGTAAAGTAAGTATATTCTGGTGCGAAACTGTAAAACTTGAAACCCCGACCAGTGTAACCCAGGCATGATCGATTTGATAGTAAAAGTCATTGGGATACTTGATATATTACAGTCAAAGTAAATAGTTGTTGCATGTTTTTATTAATAAGTAGACAGGTGTGTTTTATACTAAGAATAAAGTATGGGTGCATGATTTCTATTTTAAAAGGGACGTGTAAGGAAGACCATGAATGAACATTGGTTCATTCATGCAACAGCAACAATGTCAAAAGATACATATTTTAAAAAAGTAGGGATATCATAAAAAGGTCATGATTATAAAAAAAGGCACTATACTAAAACAAAAAGAATAAAGGTTTTCTTTAAAAGGTTATAACATAATGATATACTAGTATCTATATGACGAGAAGAAGGGGGGGGATCTTTATTTTGTAAGGTTTTCTTGATTCGAGATCATTTCCGAGATATTTTTCTGTAACAGGTGCCAATCATCCGCTTTGGGTGTTGCGATCTAATAGAAAAAAAAAAAGTGCGTTAGTTAAACAGCCAGTCATTGCGATTCTTCTTCTTCTTCTTCAACGTCGTTTACCTCGCCAATATCATAGACATAAACACGACCATCACTTGCCCCAATGGCAGTTTTTCGACCTTCCTTGTCCCAAGCCAACTTGTTGAGTGCTTTTCCAGATCCAACAGGAGTACTAACAAAAGGTTCCTATGTTCAATATATATATATATATATATATATATATATAAAGTGAGTGAGTTAGTTCTTTCCATGTTGAATATTAGTCATTCACTTACTTCAGTATTTGTGTTCAGGTCCCATAAATCGAATTGACCATTGCCATCTACAGATCCAAACATAGCAGGATGAGAGGGTGACCACTTGACATCATAAACATAATCATCAGAGTGTTCAAAGGAGTACAATGGCGCAATAGATGTTGGTTGAGTTGATGCTTTAGACGCAGACTAACAATTACAGTATAGTTAGTACGATGCGCAGTTTTTGTATAAATGTCTTTTACGTACCTTTGCGCGCCATAATTTGACAGTCCAGTCTACGGAGGAAGTTAAAAAGAGGTCGGAGAAGTCGACAGGTCCAGAGAGAGGATGGAATTGAAGACCAGTGATTGCACCATAATGTCCTCGATAAGTATCGTATTGATTAATCCCAGATTTACTATATATAATAAATAAATATGATTAGTTATACCTATACATCACTTTTAAATGTGGTTTACCTTCCGGCGCTGTCATAGCGACTTGCTTGATAGACGTTTCCTTCTTCAGTTCCCACCCAGAAAGTGGTTGTTTCATTATCAGGGAATCCAACTGTCGTTACCGATACTTCGTCAGTCTTGTTATGTGCAGCATGTTGAAGTTCCAAGTAATCCTATATGATAGCCCATGATAGCAAAAGATTAGTAAGGGAAGAGAAGAGAGAAAGAGAGGCAGGTTTATCTTTTTACCTGAGGTTGAGCCAACATATCCAGTTGCCAAGAGCAAATAAAGCCATCCGTACTTCCTGAGATAAGATTATGAGCATTTTGAGTACCGACCATTTCCAAGGAGTAAACAGGGTGAGTATGCCCGCCAGCAGAAAGGGGTGTTTTCAAAACAGGTAATGATTTGGCCCTAGTATCCCACAATACGATTTGACCAGAGTAAGTGCCACCAATGACATAGTTAGGATGGAATTTGCTAAACCTGACACTAAGCACGTCTGACTATAGATAAGAAGACAAAGAAGAAGATATAATGTGGTTAATACTTCAATGATCATTAACCTCCATCAAGGGATATCATTCTGTTGTTTACCTGAGAATGGAATACGAATTCAGGTCGTTCCAGTAAGTGCAAGTTCCAAACAAGAGCCACTCCATCAGGTTCATTGGGTGCCATGGGATTTTTGTTGTAAGAAGAAACCAAAAGTTCAGGATACTAAAAAAAAAAAAAAGGGGGGGGGGTGTAAATGTTAGTTTGATCATGTCACTAGTTTATATATTCATCATTCATAGTATATACCTTTGATGACCAGTCTACATCAGTAACTGATCTATTCTTGGACCATCGATCATCCCAGAATTCGCAAACATACTTGACCCGTTTTCCAGACGTTTCATCACTATTCATAAAGTTATAAAAGATTAGTATTGACAATTTTCTTTCAATGTGTGTGTGTTTTACCTTTCAATATCGCCACCAAGGGTATAATCTTTCATAAAGTCGTACTTTTCATTAAGAGCACGTTCCACCATTTTCGATGAGTTATCCACGAAATCAATGAATTCAGGTGCACCCAAAATAAATTTCCTTTCCTCGTCCGTAAGATCTATAAAGAATCAAATAAAAGATCAACTTTTGGTTCAGTAATACTTTTCATTCATCTTTATTTACCTTGATATTCTTCTGTCTTTTCTTGTTCGGCCCGTAGACGTTCTTCTTCCAGTTGAGCTTGTTTCTGTTTTTCCTTGATTTCCAATTCATCCATGATTTGTTGTCTGATTTCTTCTTCAGATAGT